>BJBW01016114.1:21250-37775 GCA_004320125.1 Scolopax mira
ATTTCTAGATTTTCCCAAGTGTCCAAGGTAAGAATGATCCTTCAAGCTGTGTCAAGTTACCGAGAAGCTACTTTAGGGTATGAAATCTTTCCCACTCACCCCCTCCTGTTACAGCTTGCTTACTGTATATGAGATGTAAAATACACTGACCCCTACAAATTTAACAGATCAGAGAATATCTGATTTGAATTAATGTTACAGTAATTTGTAATTAATTTGTCTGGTATAATTTGTTTAAATAAGCAGGTTATTGCAATTAAATATTTCCACAGTCAAGTAGAAATTACTTTGATCTCTTCTTGTTGTCTTTCAAGGTCATGCATTTGATAGCAGGTATGTAGCTGGAACGTGAAATATTACAAAATGTTGCATTTCAAGTATAAAAGCTACTGGTAAATATACCCAGCAAAATTTAAAGAGGAAAAAAAAATCATTCAAGGTGCACAGTAAACCTGTAACACATCATGAAAGTACTTACTCTGATGTGTAATGTTGCAGCATGCTGGAGTTTTATGACTTCATTTGTTAGAAGCATCTTTATTTTCTTCTAGTTTGGAAGCCTGGATCAAAAGTTAGCCCTAGCGACACGCATACGTGGCCACGTTCTGCCGTTAGCCCTACAGATGTACGGTTGCCGTGTCATTCAGAAAGCACTCGAGTCAATCTCACCTGACCAGCAGGTAATTGTAAGTTAGAGCAATGCCTTTTTTTTATTATTATTATTATTTTATTTATTTATTTAGATTGCATCCGTCTTTTTACTTACTTAAATTGTCGATTGTTCCTTTTCATTACGAAATGCCCCAGGGACTAAAATAGTTGCTTAAATTAAATTGCTGAGCTACACGAGTAAACCACCAGCAAATATGGAGGTCTGGTAGTTAGGATGAAATGGAATATTCCTTTGAGGGGGACATTAAAAAAAAAAAAAATATTGTAAAGACGCGGATAATCTTTTTTTTCCAGAATGAAATGGTGAAAGAGTTGGATGGTCATGTCTTGAAATGTGTGAAAGATCAAAATGGAAACCATGTTGTGCAAAAATGTATTGAGTGTGTTCAACCTCAGTCGCTCCAGTTCATCATTGACGCATTCAAAGGACAGGTAGTGTCACCAGCTCATTTCCTCTCTGTGGGATTGCTTTCACTTGCAGGTCTTTTTCCATTATTTGCGTTAGAAGATAACGTTTGACACTTGGCAGTCATCTGTTTTTTAAGTAGGATAAAAAAGGGATGATAAAATGGAAAAGCTGTAAAAAGATGAATCTGTTGGAGATGAGGCTCTAGAAAGACCTGTTTGGTTGTATTATAAATACCAATTGAGGTATTTGGTTTAAGGCCAGGCTTTCTCTTTGAGTTCTGTGATAATGCCATTTCAAATTTCCTTTATAAGTTTTAACGTTGCTGTTTTTGATGGTAATAATAAAGTATCTGCTTTCTGGCATATATTTTTCATTATAATGACCCTTTTCTTCTTCTGTTGCAAGTCTGTCTTTCAGTGTTTCCCAATCAGTATCTATCATTAAGGAAATACTTTGAAGGAATATACTAATCTGTTCCCTACATATGGGCTAGTGTTAAGTGAAGAGGGGAGGTATTTGTTTATTTAAGGTTGAGTTTTTTTGTTTTGTTTCCAAAGAAGTTATATTAATTTAAGATTGATATTGTGCTTCAGGCTAGAGAACATGCTGCAGCTAAATGAGATTTTAATGCTCTGAGACAAATGTGTACTTTTATAGTCTTCAAGAACTGTAAAATCTTACTAACTTGGCTGTGTTACTAAATTTTACTTTAATGGATAGCCAAATGTATTTCTTCACAAAATCTACAATATCCTTCTCTCACATTTTACACAACAGCAATACTGGAATTATTGTTGTGCATAGTAGTAAATGGCATTCCAAGGTTTGTAGGGTCAGGTCTTTTTACACAAAAAGTGTGTATGGATGGGGTAGATGAGAGGCAGTTTCTAAACCATAAAGAGAGCTCTTTGACTAAAATGTCAATTTGTTTATTTACTGGGCATCCATCCTCAGCTCCAAGCAATTATGTATAAAAATAGTAGCTAATCTGAAGTGGCAAACAGAAAATGCCACGCTTTAGTCATGTCATGTAACAATTCTTACCTTCTTCATCTGCCTGCATCATTTGCATCTATGTCTCATTAGACAATGCTGCCTCTTAAATCTTCTGAATTGATCCCTGAAACACAAACCTGGCTTCTGGAGAAGCAAGCAAAAGGAACAAAAAAAAAGAGATTTTGACTTTTAAAATTTGAAAATGAAATACAAAGTTAAAAGGAAATCTTGGAAGGTGAACAGTGCTTAACTCAGGGTCATACTTCAGGCTTTCCTTTGCAGATAAGTAGGCTAGAAACATTGTAATGAAAACTTGGGTTCTTAGTTGTGTGATTACTGGAGTCTGTGACATACAAATAAAACTGCATTTTAGTCTTTTCTTGACTTCTACTGGAGATGAAATTCTGATATTGGCAGGCAAAACTTTTTTTTTTTTTTCAATAGAAATAGTTGGCGTGTTCAGTTGTTTGGAACACGGCAATAGGACTCTATCTGTAAACTTCGGTTGGTTTAACTCCAGTTTGCAATCCTGTTTTAAGGTGTTTGTACTTTCAACTCATCCATATGGTTGTAGAGTCATTCAGCGTATTCTGGAACACTGTACTGCTGAGCAGACTCTGCCAATCCTGGAGGAACTGCATCAACACACGGAACAGCTTGTGCAGGTTTGTGCATATATTAATGCATTTTAGAGCTTTTTTATTGTTGTCATAATTTATTCGTACTTCTTAGTTTAAAAAAATAGTTTAAATGCATTTGCCTCTTTTTAGGTTTGTAGACATTGATTTTTTTTGTTTTTCTTTCCTTCCATAGTTTTAATGAAAATGAATTTGGAAGTTGGGAGGCAAAGAAGATATAAAAAGCCTTTTTCTTGCAATTTTGGCTGTAGCTTTGAACATACATTGTAAATGCACAGAATCAGTATATTTTTTTATTGCAAAGATTCCTTTTTTGTAGTTATCTTAATTTACTCAGATGTCCTTCAGATAACTTCAGATAACACAAATACATTGTCAAAAATATAGGTGTTGCATATTCCTACACAAAAAGGGTATCTTTTCTAAAAGAAGGCAAAAGATCTTATGCAATGTGATTTCCTGTCTGGAAATGGAGTCCTACAAATGGCTTTGAAATTGTGTAAGTTTAAAATACTGTAGGGGACTCGGTGTTCAGTAGAAATTTCCACACACACGTAAAAAGGCAAAAATTGCCTACTTAATTGTCTCGTTGGTCTAGTTTATTTCTCAGGGCTTTCTTGCCATATACAAGTTTTTAGTTAAAACATAACTGTCTTGAGGAACCGACGTTCAGGGAGTTATTACAGCCATTAAAGGATTGTGATCTTAATTGTGAGGACTTCTTTCTTTAAGAGGATAAAAGGTACTCTAGGAGAATGCTGGTTTTACAGATTATTTACCTTTTACATGTAAATTTTGTGGCCCATTAAGTAATTCCTGATGCAGTATTTCTTGCATCACTTTGTTTCTGTAATGTTGACATTGTATTTTTCCTTATATCTGAGCAAATAGTAATTTGAAGGTTTATACAAATATACAAAAGCTGTATGGATTACTTAGTATGAACACAAAAGAAAATTGAAGTCATCTTATTTTCAGGATCAATACGGAAATTATGTTATTCAACACGTACTGGAGCACGGTCGTCCTGAAGACAAGAGTAAAATAGTTTCAGAAATAAGAGGAAAAGTCCTAGCTCTGAGTCAGCACAAATTTGCCAGGTATGGCACAGCTTTCATATATATATTAAAGGTTCACTAATCTTTTAAGTTGTAGTATGGGATTTATTGATTGTGTTACAAAAAAGATATAATAGGGTGGGTTTTTTCCTGTGGTGTAACTTGCCTCCTGAAATGTCATATTTTTATAGAAATGAAGGGTAGTGGTATTTTAGACTAGATTTGGGGAAGGAAAAGGGGAAATGCCTGTTCTGTATCAAAACAAAGAAGATTTCATGGGTTCATGGGATGACTTTTGCTCACAAGTGCAGGGAATGGGTTCCAAATCTCCATGTGAGGATCCCCAGAGGCAGGTGAAAACCTCTCCTAGAAATAGCTGCATTCACTGGTGATCATGAACTTGGGACTTCCTGAATATCTGTCAGTCCAGCCAAGCAATTTAGAAGTATAAAGTGCTGGTTCAGCCTGACAAAGATTTTATATGTGAGGAAGTCTCAAAGGCTATTGTTAGAAGACTGAGCCACTCTAACAGTAGAACCTAAAACTCATCCTTCAATGTTTTTTGCCAAAATACAGATGATGTGCCTTTTTCTGAGGAAAACACACCTCAGAGTTCATGCTGGATGATGTAGCGAGACCAACCTTCTCATCAACGTTTAGTGGCATTATGGGGGTGTTTGTTTTAAAATTTGATCATACGAAAACTAGCAAGTTTATCTGGGTTTTATTTTGCCTAAATAGAACTGTTCGTAACCTTCTCCTTGGAACTTGCTTAATTTCTAAAGTACAAAGTAAGGCCCAGAATCACTTTACTGTCTTACAAGCATTGATAGCCTTCCCAGTTTATTGGTGGGTATCTAGAAGGTCATAGACTTCCTCTACTAAAGGAATTATATATCCTGATATATATTATCTCCTGATCTGGGCATGCTCATAAAAAGTGCTTTTATTCAAAAGTCAAGCAGCTTCGTATCTGTCTTTCTCTGTTGTGTCTTAAAAGGACCCATGACCGAAATAGATGTACTAGCATATATCTACCACCTGAGGTCCAGTGGAAAATCTCCCCTACAAGATAATAAGTACTAGAAAATCACTTCTTTTACATGAGCAGGAGCGTATAATCTTTTCTCTTTCTCAGTCATTACTAAAGATTTGGAAATCAGGACTTGATGTGATTCCAGTGTGCTCTTTAGTGGTGTTAAGACACTTGAACTGTTCAGATAAATGTAAAATTGCTCCTCAAAAGAACGTTACATCTTAAGTCACAGAATGCATTTGTCTTATTTTTCAGCAATGTAGTAGAAAAATGTGTAACTCATGCTTCTCGAGCTGAAAGAGCTTTACTTATTGATGAGGTGTGTTGCCAGAACGATGGTCCTCACAGTGCCTTATACACCATGATGAAGGACCAATATGCCAACTACGTTGTTCAGAAGATGATTGATATGGCTGAACCTGCTCAGCGAAAGATAATAATGCACAAGGTATATTTGCATATAGTTTTATGGGTTCAGAAAATAACCGGTACTAATTTTTCTGCTAGAATTCCTTTCCCCTCTATATGTCCAACTCAGAAGTTCTATCATCTAGAACTTGATGTATAAGCATTCAGTGGAGTTTAGTAAAGCAGAATATATCCAGATATCTGAGCACTGAGCTAAAAATGTAAATTGACAGGAAAGTTTCAAAAGTTGGGTTTCATATCCTCTCTTTTTGGCAGCTTTTCTGTGAAAATACATTTAATATAAAAACATATCTGTCATCTTTCTGCTTTTGTATAGCAGAAGAAATACAGGTTTCTGTATTTTTATTTAATGGTATAAACATGTTCTGCAGTTCTCCCAAAAGAGCTTCCCCCACTTCCTTACACGCCGGGCACTTTTTGTACTGGAGAATATGCCAATATGGACAGAAGTGCTATTGCCACAGTTGCCCTGGGCTATTTAATGCAGGGCCCTCTGTCTTCCTGCTTCCCCCAGTCATCAAAAGGGCTCCATCCCTTTTCCATGTCAGCTCTTTGGGGAGTCAAAATTGCCAATTTTACATCTTTCCAGAAACTCCTAAAATTTAGAAGTACAAGCTTCGGACTTTTTTTTTTAACCTAATATTTTTAAAGTGGCATAACCAGTACTTAACATTTTTTAAGGGAAGGGGAAAAAAGTAACGGGTTTCTTCTTACAGATTCGACCCCACATCACAACTCTGCGTAAATACACCTATGGCAAACACATCCTGGCCAAGTTGGAAAAGTATTACCTGAAGAACAGTGCTGATCTGGGGCCAATTGGTGGACCACCAAATGGGATGCTGTGAAAGGCAAAAAGAAACGGAAGAAAAATTGATTTGTGAATGATCAAAACATACAACTTAACTATAAATGTTCTGATTTTTTTAAATCTATTTATTGACTTTGTTCATCCATTTGTAAAATTTTTATTCTTGTGTATATTTTTGGGGAGTGAATTATTAAAAAAAGAAAAAAGAAAAATATCTCCAGCCCTGATCCGGAGACCTATCAGATTGGATGGCTGGCAAAGCACAGAATGCCTGTATATGATGTAATTGTATCAAAATAGCTGTCACATATTTTGTAAATTTTTACCTTGTAAAGTCACTGAAATAGTTTTTAAAGGGAAAAAGTACAGTATTCTTTTAATACACTGGCTTGCAATCTGGTAGGTCTACCCAGCATCATAGCACAACAGGTTTATAGAGTTGTATATAGAATTAATCCTTATTTTTTCCCTTTTGTGTGAAGTCTTTTATACCAGATTAAAATTGATCAGCTGCATAAACATTATTTAACATGTTGAAAAGTTAAGTTGTATTTTGGTGGTTCACAACATATTATCCAAAAAATAAACAGGGCACAGCAAATTAAAGTAGGGAATAACAAAACAATGGGAACTTTAAAAAGACCAGCTTTCATCACTCGCTGTGGATACAGGTGGTTTTTTTTTTTTAACTGGTGCCCTAAGGTTTTCTCTCGCAATGTATTAAAAATTAAAAGTGCTGTATATACTTATATATTTAATTGTTGTACAAGGTAGAGGGATTAAAATGATGGTGGTACTTCCACTCAGTACAGAATACTGTTGGAAAAGGAGTGAACCCCGCATTAACTTTACAGTCAGTTTTACAAGGCAGGAAGAGTAGAGATTTGTATTTTTTTATTTTGCATATAGAATTGTAAGGATTTGAAAGTGTTGAGCATTTATTTCGCTTTCTCACTGTAGATGCAAAAATTAGGTATTGAAGAGAAAAGGGGCCACTGAAAAGTAAACTTGATAGCTCAACATTTAAGCATGATTGATTAAATATTCAGATAGCTTTTTTGCTTCCTATAAATATATGCATTGTATACGTGTAGTTAATAGGTGTAAGTTTACAGTTTGAAAACAAATCTCTCGTTTCGATGTTTATTACAAGCCTTGCTAATTTAGTAGTGATGCTTACCTTGGTTGTACAGATGTACATTTGTAAACCTTCATGCTGTAAATGTAATTTGTTTTACCCCTTTTTGGGACAAAAATTTGCATTTTAGTGTATATTCATATCCCCATTCCCTTTTCTCCCCCCCTGGCATATAGTGTTGTATAATGTAAATTTATTTCAGCAAATCAAGAGTGATTTTTTTAAATTCTATCTTTATATGGTTTCAGAAATATGAACCGGCTTTCTTTTTATCTATTGTGAGAAACATTATGTTTTGTTTATAACATAGCTGTTGATTCTGTTAATATGGACACTTTGGGAAATAAATCTGTTCAAATTTTAAGTTGGGATAATAAGCATAGTAAGAAATGGACTGAATTATTTGGTTATCGCAGAAACCAATGCTTCTTCCATCTTAATAAATGTGGCATGATTTTTTTTGTACAGAAGAGTACTGTATTTTTGAATAGCCTTCTCCCAGCGTAAAGCAAATATGTATGATACTGTCAATTTTTTTCTCTGGACATATGACATTGTAACAGTAACATAAAGATGATGTACATTTACAAGCGGCCTTATGTACATTTCCCAATGATCTTTTTAAGGCAGAATTGTGACCATATGTGTATAATTAAAATCCTTTTTAATCCTTTGCCTATGGAAATATTTTGGAAAAAAGCTTACTTTGTATATTCAGTTTCTGAAAGATAAAGAAAGTGCTTTGTATGTTGTTGAAGTAAGTATTTTGTGTAAAACGTTCATTTGGATGGCTTAACCTAAAGTTTTGATCCACAAGGTAGTTCCAAAGCAGTGTCTTGAGCATTGGTCAAACAAAAGGCTGTTTTATTTGTAGGGCTCTGATCAGGAGGAAGGGAAATGGCAGTGGTATAAGCTTGTAGAAGGAATTCTGTCGTGTTGCTGTTGATATCAGGTTTATGTAAATCTTACTAAAGCCTACATCTGAGGCGCTACTTCCGTTAATGGTAGCGTTAACTCATTAATAGGCAAATGGGAAGGTTTCTTCTGGCCTGCTCTCAGATTATGGATCAGTCGTTTCATGCCTGCATTCCGTGATGGAGGAGGCCTGGTTGCTTTGGTAAGCACAACTCTAATTGCCCAGTAGTTTTTGCCTGGCAGTTGACAAAATTCCTCTTGCGAGTACAAGCCCTGTCACTGGAGCCAGAGCTTCCCTGTAGCCACACAAAGGATGGCTTTAGAGCCACTTCCTTGGACGCATTAATTCTCCTTGGTGACTATTTTCACCTTGTGTGTTGTAACCCCCAGAGCCAACGTTCTCAACATGTGAGATGGTGAGTTCGGCTTCAGGGGATGTCCAGGCAGAAGCTGGTCACATCCCAGTATTTTGTCCTTGTAGTACTCATGCCATGGTTGAACTTAAACAGTCCTGCAACTCTCCATCCTTCGTGCTTTCAGTATCTTCAGCATAATCTTCCACTTGCTTTCCTAAAACCATTTTGCACAAATTGTGTCCAGGAACATGAAAATCACTGGTTTTCCTTTCAACTATTTTAGGCTTTGGGTAGAACCACTAGACATTTTGCTCAAGTATTGCTTCTTGATATAGATCGTTTATGGACCAGTTTGATTAGGTTTGACTCCAGGTGGCTCATACTGAATAATGTAATGTTTGCGTGTATATACTGTAAAAAATCAAAATGAAAATGTATGAATAACACTGTGTGAAATACATCTGGTCTTGTGTTTTTTCCTGTAGGAAACCAGCCCAGTCTTTATATTATTCTCAGTGGCATGACTTGTCTGCTCACTCTGGAGCTCAGCGTTGGGAAGGTACTCCTTGTTTCTAGTGATCTGGTGGGAATCAGTTAGTTATTGAGGAACCTTCAGTAAATCATTAGATCACTTCTCAGCAACTAAACCTTCAAGTTGACTTACAAATGTAGGGTGGGTCTGTTCTCCCAAGTCACAGGCGATGGGACAAGAGGAAACGGCCTCAAGTTGCACCAGGGGAGGCTCAGATTGGAGATTAGGAAAAATTTTTATACTGAAAGGGTTAAGCATTGGAATGGGCTGCCCAGGGAAGTGGTTGAGGCACCATCGCTGGAGGTCAAAAGACAAGTAGACATAGTGCTTAGAGATATGGTTTAGTGATGGTCTTATATCAGAGTTAGGTTGATGGTTGGACTAGATGATCTTAAAGTCCCCTTCCAACCTAGACAATTCTATGATGCTGTGATAGTTTCTTTGTGCACCGCTGGATGGGGTTCTTGGGTAGGGTTGCTGTCTGCGGCAGTTTTGGTTGGGTTTTTTTTTTTTCAAATGACCATTTTTTGCTTAAGGTGAGCAGGTCTGGTGTTAAAATAATTGGCCCAAGTGGCCCCTTACGGGCAGAACAACGACAATAGTGTTGCCTCCCTCGCTGACTGCTCGATCTACTGATACCTTCTCATCGGAGCATGGGGAAAGATTGAGGTTTCTGGGGGCATAATGTATAGATCTTCTAGGGTGCTGATGGAGGTTCAGGAACAAATTGGGTCACTCTTCCCTCTGCTCTAAGGAGCAGGCATTTGAAGAGATTGTGACTCACTGCATAGTAGCATGCTGATTAGGCTGATCTGTTAATCTTTTTTTTTTTTTTTCCAGAGAACATTTGATGTTCTGCGCCCTGGTAACTAGGAAAATGGGTCAACAGCAAGGGGACAGGTCCTACCTGTGAGATCAGGGGATGCGGGTCAGATGCAGGAGCAAAGGTTCACATCTTACCAAGCTCCTGGTAGCACCTGAAGCAATCACAAAGTCTCGTTAGTCTGTGAGCAATACTGATTTTTCAATGAGTGTGTGATACAGGCAGTTCTTCACTCTGCCTGAAGAGCTTCCATTTGAAGTCTTCCCTGTGTTTCCTCAAGGGCTAGTGTACAGGATTGTGCTGGAGAGATTTGGGAGAACTTAGCAAAAGTAGGTCCTACCACCCAGAAAGGGACCATTTGGGTGATGCTCCAGAAGGAGCCTGGAGTGTCAGTGCTCCTGTGGCAGAGCAGCCCAGGCCTCCCTGACCCCATCAGCTGGAGGGGTTAGAAACCAGCACCATTATCGTGGGAAGAGCAGTCATGGGTCACCAGCTCCTGGGTGGAAGGGATGGAAGGATGTCCATCAGGCATTGATAGCACTCCAGAGCCAATGCAGGACGTGGGCTTTTCCCTGCTGGTGCGGTGTGTAGGAGAGGAGGCAACTGTTTTATCCAAGAGAGTGAACCAAAATCTAACGTTACTACTAAGTTTCAGAACATCGAGGCCATCAGAAGCTACCTCCCTGTGTCAGGGCAGAGAGCCAGTAGGGAACACCAAGCTTAGGGGTTTAACGGAGCTCCTGGTGTCCCTCAGTGAGGTGGTGCTTCCTCCATCAGCCCCTTGGATGGAGCCTGCTCCTTTTGCAGTGCTGGCTCTGGTTGGGAAACCTGCCCAGCAGACGAGGTGCTTGGATTCGTTTCCTTCATCAGCCTCAGGGAGTTGAACCCACCTCCCTCACTTCACAGGACTATGTCCTAACCACAAGGAGCTGGGCAGGTTCTCTTTTGGCTCCTGAACTTGGGCACAGCTTGAGCCATTCGTTGCGTCACCAACAGCAGAAGATGGAGCAGGACTCTTCTAACGCGTGTGGGTGGGAGTGGGTAGGTTCTGCTCCCCAGACCCCTGTCCCCACCTCCCTTCTCCCAGACCCACTTCATGCAAAATCCACCTTGGGAGCAGCGTTCCCCTGTCATTAACAGGTTGGAAACGCTCCAGAGGCTTTTTATGTAGCATCTGAAACGTAGAAAGACCTAAAAGTCCTCTTCAGTAGTAAGAATGAATGCAGGTATAGAACATTCACTCTCCCACCAGCGTTGGTGCTCTGGGCTTCTGCCTCTTCCTCCACTGCTCACACAGAACCCACCAGCCCTGGAGTACCCAGATCAGGAGTCAGGGGCAGGTTGCAGGTGACGCAGCTGATGTATGAGACCACAGGGCAGGGAGAAAACTGAGCAGCCCCTAAATGAGCTTCCTTGTAGCTCCAGACCTCTTTGAGGGTGAGGATTTCCTGGCAGCCCTTTCCCACCTCCTGTTCCAACTTGGCTGCAGATCTTTTCCTGGCCAAGCCGCAGTGGGGCAGGGAGGGAGACAGCCCTTGTCCAGAGGGACAGTGCTGGGGTGGTGGAGGCTGTCTGGGGACCAAGTCCCTCTTGGTTGCCCATCCCAAGGCAGGTTCACACTCTGGTTTCACAAACTCTGCCTTCAGTTGCTGGCACACATCGTGCATCCCCACAGCAGCACAGAGCTGACCTAGTGCTTGGTTGTTGTGGAGGAACATCACCAATGGAGCCAGGTGAGGAGCTGGCCAAGCCTGCTGAGGTTCCTCTCCATGCAGGTCAAGTTTGCTGTGCCCTCTTGGGCTGCAGGACCACAGTCTGCTCCTGTCAAAGGGCTTTTCACAAATGCTGCTCCAGGCATCACTCCTAGGAGGTTCCAGAATAAAGTAGATCCCAAAGATCTACAACTGCTTACTGATGGCCAGCAGAAACTGCAGGGAGGGGGATGTTGTGGCAAGGGCAGCACACAGGAAGGTGGTGGCAGAAAGCACCAGTGAGGGAACCAGAGAGCACGTTCACGTATTCTCTTCTCCCATGAGTGCGAGTAGAGGCACCCTGTTCCTTGCCTACTGAAGGGGAGCCAGAAGTTAGAGGTTCCCTGCTGGGAATGAAGACCTCTCTTTCCTCCCCTATGTCAGCCTTATCTCCCTTTCTTTAGGATAACTGAAATACAGCATCAGAAAGCATTTGCAATTCTGTCCCCCCTGCTCCAGGATGAACACAGGAGAAGTTTCAGGAGACTGTCTGCTCATACAAGCTTGGATCCTGGGGAAGGATTCAGCCCAGTTGCTTCACCGTTGGGCTCAGGTCTGGTGGGGCTGTCCCAGTGCTGTTCCTTGCTCCCCACCTTTCTATGCAAACGGGCTTCCAGAGGCTGGTGCACCCATCAGAGCAACCGCTCGTTAAGCAAGGACTACAGAGGGCTGAAGCTGGGGTGGAGAGCCGAGGAAGGACAAACTCCATGCAAGCCACAGCCAATTCCAAGCCCCTGCGTGGAGGGATGGGATGAAGGGAGCAGAGTTCATCCCTGACAGAGCTCCAGGCCATAGGCTGATCTCATTCAGCCGGGCCATTTGGCTCTGAAAAAGCCTTTTTGTTTGAAAACTGACTATCTTAAGTACTCCCAAGTTCACATGATGTCTCCCATTTCCTTGAAATGTCATGTGTCTCATGAGAACCAAGGGTTTGATTATTCTTCCCAGTTTGGGAGTCACAGGAGGTTGCATCCTGCTGGGAAAGGGGCTGTCATCCAGCCCTTTCCCATGTGCCACCCACTTCACGGGTGGGGAACCAAAAGCCCAGAGATCTGATGATGAGGGCGTTAAAGGTTGCCCACTCTACCCTTGTGTGAAGCGCTGCCCCCCCCCACGCTGCCCCCGTGGAGAGGGGGTACAGGGGTCACACGGCTGCACTCCATCAGCAAAGCTTTTGAGGATAAACCATCCCAGTTTAAAAACACTTCTCTTTAGGTGTAGACACTTCCACACAGACACATCATCCACTGGGAACAGATCCTGCTGCCTGCCTCGATATCTGGTGCCATTTGAGAGACCCTTGAGTGTCCCAGACACGTGGACAAGGCAGATAAACATCTCCTAGGAACTTGCCTCAGCTTAGCATCTACCTTCTACTCCAGAAGGACATCTAAGATGGCACCTTCGTATAGATAAGGGGTCTCTTCACCCAGAGGGTACCAGAAACCAATAAACAACTTTTGATAAACCAGTGATTAAAAGGGGGGGGTGGTGGGGGTGGAATAAAGGCAGGAATGGGGCCAAGGGGTTTGCTGGGGTTGGAGTGAGGAGAGCTTTCTATTGCAGAACAGGGTGGGATGAGAGAAGGAGAAACAACGCTCGAAGCTGCTGTAACCACCATGTCATAAACAACCATTATGATTTTTTTTTATTATCATAAACACTGGGAGAAGGGGAGGGGAGAAAGGAGAGGAGCACCTTGAGAACCCAGTGGTACCTTTAAAAAATAGTACTAATAAAAAGACAGCATTCTGCACAGCAAAGCCTTCATTCCAGACCTGCCGGTGAAGCACAGCCAATTTCACAATCACCTAAAAAGAAATCAAACTTCAAAGAGGAAGCAAAAAAGTGGAAAAAAAAAAATAAGCAGTTAAAATATCTGCGTTCACCCACCAGAGTCAGTGCTGCTCAGAGCGGGGTGGGCAGCCTGCACCCACACCACAGCTTCAACCCACCATAAAACCCCAGCTATCTCCCCACCATGGACATGTAGGTCCTCTCTCCTCCATGGACACATAGGTCAGCACTGTAGAAACCCACCCTGCAGCTCAACAGGGGTTCCAACCCTTGCTCCCCTCCTCTCTTCCAGTTCCTCAGCCATCTATGTCCCCTCCTGTGCCCCCCTCCCTCTGGCTGTGCACCCTGCCTCCCCCCGGGCAGATCATGGAATCATGGAATTGTCAGAGTTCTGGAGATCACCTGGTCCAACTCCCCTGCCAAAGCAGGAACGCCCCGAGCACATCACTCAGGGCTGCATCCAGGCGGGGCTTGAAAATCTCCAGAGAAGGGAACTCCATGACCTCCCTGGGCAGCCTGTTCCAGGGCTGTGGCACCCTCACTGGACAGAAGTTTTTCCTCATATTTGAGTGGAACTTCCCGTGTTCCAGCTTGTGCCCATTGACCCTTGTCCTATTGCTGGGAACCACTGAAAAAACTCTGGCTCCATCCTCCCTCAAACTGCCCTTTAGGAACTTGTAAACATTAATAAGGTCTCCCCTCAGCCTTCTCTTCTCCAGACTAAAGAGTCCCAGCTCTCTCAGCCTTTCCTCATAAGGGAGATGCTCCAATCCCTTAATCATCTTGGTTGCCCTTCGCTGGGCTCTCTCCAGCATTTCCCTGTCCCTCTTGAACTGGGGAGCCCAGAACTGGATGCAGTATTCCAGTTGTGGCCTCACCAGTGCAGAGTAGAGGGGAAGAGTGACCTCCCTCGACCTACTGGCCACACTCTTCCCTATGCAGCCCAGGATTCCATTGGCCCTCTTGGCAACAAGGGCACACTGCTGGCTCATGGAAAGTTTGCTATTCACCGAGAGTCCCAGATCCTTCTCCTCAGAATTGCTTTCCAGAAGATCCACCCCTAGCCTATATTGGTGCCTGGGTTTCTTTCTCCCCAGGTGCAGGACCCTACACTTGCTCTTATTAGGTTCTTCTCTGTCCAGAAGAGATGTTCCCATGGTGCTGGTTAACTAGTAACACTTGCTCACAACCAAGCACAGCTTGGTCTCTGCTCCAGCCTTGCACCATCTCCATTCCAGCTCATTCCACAGGAGCACACACCTACCTGGAGTAGGGATTACACCGACCCCGCTCCCAGGCAGGGTGACAATGGGAGTCAGGCAAAGGTGTTCTCCTTATGAGGGCGTGAGAAGGTCCAGGATGAGACAGGATGGGTGGGGAATCCATGGGTGAATCAACGCTATGACAGCAAGGGTTGAGAGACACTCGTACCGCCTGGAGGGATGCGGTGGTGAGAACACAGCCCTGAGACAGCCAATATCCACGGAAATGGGTAAGCGGCCTCGAAATGCTAAATGAAGGATGATAATTACAGCGAGACGCATCCTTTTGGTTAATCAGGAAGAAAACCTGTACGTTATATCACAGCAGAGTCACGGCATAGTCACGACTGCGAGCAACGGAGTACACGCCAAAGCCTGAAGCAAGCCCCAGAGCACTGTTCCTCGGGGACCCTCGGCGAGTCTGGGGTCCAGGTCACACCAGGTGGATGAAAAAAAAAAAAAAAAGAAAAATCCCCCAAACCAGTATGTTTCACAAGGCTGCAAATATTTGTTCCAACCGGCAGTGACTGAAACGGAGCCGAAACCTCAGAGGCAGCCGAACCCTGCTCTCACCAGCCGCAGCGGCTGCTTCTCCCAAGACCGCGGCTTTTTTGGGTACGTGGGAGCATTAAACCCGCTTTGGCAGAATTCCTGGAGCTAGATCTGCTCACTCGGATTCTCCCTGCAGCAGGAACACCTGACCCGAGTCTCTTGGCTCTTCGGGAGCGCCGCTGTGGCAACACACACTTCATATGTTTCACGCCAACCAAAAACTTCTATGTTTTGCTTAAAACTCTTTAGTTTTCTCCTTCATTTGGAGCTTTTTAACCAGCAGTACATCCCCGGTTTATGCAAAACCTGAAGACTGACTTCAAGAGTACGTTGGGTATTTGGTATGGTCAGGGAAAAACAGGCACCACACCCCACAAGGAGAAGTTTAATAAAAGGTTTATGCCAGTTATTCAAGCATCCGGGAGTCTCTGTCACAAATGAGGATGGTAAAGGAATACACAGAGAAAGGAGAGGAGCCCTTTGAGAAGGGATTATACCTCATTTGACCTGGAGCCCCCACCTCTCCCAGGCAAATAATGGGTCTCTGTGGCACTGCCAGAGCCAACTGTAGGATTAAAAATATACATATTTTTATTCTAAAGGCAGTCATCGAGGCACTGGAAAGGCGCTAAGTATCACAGCCTCTATTTTACAAGATGACAGGCAGCTATGAAGGGTCCAACTTCTCACCCATGGTCAAAGGGTTTGCAGCTCAGGCATCCAACCTGGCAGTCTTGGTCTGAAGAAAGTTTCTGTCCCTTCTGGGACCACAGGATTGATGGAAACCTCCCCTGGAAAACCCAGGCCAGCTGCCAGAGGGAAAGTCAGCAGGTACCAAGCAGGGGATGCTACAGAAATAGGTGGGCTCTGCCCTCCCTGAGCCTCTTCCCTCTTCTCCAAAGGTCCCAGCAGCAGCCCCCCATCTGTTCGTTCCTGGGAACCGTGATACCCTTCCCTCCGTGCTCATTTTCACGCCGGGGCAAACCCCGTTCCGTGCTCAAATTATTTAAGGTCACGGGGGCTGAGGGATCACACACAGCAAAGCAGCGTTACTCACTGCAAGTGAGTTGTCCCGAGTTACCCACACGGGTCAGTGAATCACAGAAATGCAGGAGAGTCTCTCCCTGAGCAAGGGAAAAAAACCAGCACCACCAAAAAAAAAAAAAAAAAGAGAAGTGGTTACTCAGGTGAGCGCTTTGAGAAACGCCTGCCTAATCCACAAGCCTGGTGGGCCAAAATTGTTGAACAGTGAAAGTAGCAGCCAGTATTACAGCTAAAGAGCTCATTAAGGGAGAGAGAGAGAGAGTCAACCTTTTCTTGTGGGCAACCTAACTTCAGCCAAACCCCACG
>BJBW01016118.1:8779-25342 GCA_004320125.1 Scolopax mira
AAGGTGAGGCTCGATGAGGCCCTGGGCAACCTGGTCTAGTTGGGGGTGTCCCTGTGACTGCAGGGGGGTTGGACTAGATGACCTTTGAAGGTCCCTTTTGGCCCAGATGATTCTATGATTCTATTCCAAAATAAAATATAATTCCTAATGCTCAGGGAAAAAGATCTATTTTGAACAGGTACTATTCTCAATTCTAGAGTTGACAAAGGATAACTGCTGCACAATCCTGTTTCCACAGAAAGTATAACATATACCAATGTTTTGTTGGCCTAGAGTCTCCAAGATAATAGAAGTGTCTTTTATGGGAGAGGGAGGAAGTTTATGATTGCCTTGGGAGAGAAAGGAAGACCTCATTGCAGCTGGTTTGAACTGGACAAAGAAACAGCAACTTTCATCATGGAAGAGTTTTAGATTTCTCTTTGTTATGTGCCCTGATGGTAGCCAATGCTCTCCAACAAGGATGGCTGCTTGTGGTTTTGGTGCAGACTGGGTGGCTTACCTAGAGAACAGATTGTAGGATTTGGTGCCTCCTTTTGTGTCTCAGCAGCCGGGAATGATAAGTGATCTAATCCTGCATCCCATATTATATTATTTACATACAGATATTCAGTAAAATTGGTACACTTGAATGCACTGTCACAATTGTTCATGAATAAAAAATGTAAGACGGTCACTTGGTGTGGTGACCCTGAGTCTGTATTTAAAAAGTCAATATTAAAAACCATTGCAGATATACTTTTGTACTCTACTGCCCAAACCTAGTATTTACTGCTCTAAGAACATTTCACCCCATATCCTTTATATCAGTGAGAATTTTCTCTGCATCTGAATGGGATCAGAATGACAATTACCAGTAGATAATTACATTTCTGCACCATGTACATTTGAATCCCTAGCCTAACTCACAATTTCCCTTATTCATAATTTATTTTGAATTTCTAGAGGGCATCTCAAGTGTATCAGTTTAATATGGATTGATTGATGTTGCTTATCAAAAAATCATTGTGATTTTAAAGTTATTGTTTTTCTTAACACATATAAATATGTCACAATTGCTTTCCCAGTCCATAATGAAACCTTGGCAGGCTAATATTATTTTATTTTGTGGTATTTCGACTTAGTATTTAATTTATCAGGTCATTAACATATCACACAATCTGTGAGCTATAAGACATAATTTGTTTCTGTTAGTACTCAATCTCCATTCCCACTCAGCAGATGTACAAGACCAGTCATTCTTTGACTTGTCACATTTGTTCTCATTTTTTGTAACAAGCATAAAATCCCTTTGCTTGTAGCTGTGAGTTCTATTATTACATTCTTTTTTCACATACCAGAGTAAACCTGTGGGTTAATTGGTATCTACACAGTTCCTCAAAACTATGTGAAAATCTCATATGAGATGGATAAATATTGGTAAGTTTGAGATTTTGAAAAGCATGTAAATTAATCTTCTTTCGACCTCTGACATGTTGCTTTTCTTCAGGAGGTAGAGAAGGTTAAAAATCTTTGGAAAGCAGTAAAATCATTCTACATTTGTTACAGCTTCTTCAAGTGTTAGTACAGGTGAGGAGAAGCGAGTCCAGATTTGAGAGGTTACTGAAGAGTACAGGTGCAAGAAAAGGGCTGCTTTGGGGGTACTGTGCTTGCTTGATGTAGAAGAACTGAGATAATACTTCCAAATTATTAACTGAAAACTCTTTCACATCTATGATTATATCAGACCTTTTTCATAAATTTTTAAATTAAGATGAACTCTATTAACCTGGCACGGACAAACATATATAATAAAACTCTACAGTTAATTAAGTACAGTTTTGAGTATGTTACATTCCTAACAATAATCTATGAAAAGTGATAGAAAATAAAAGAATAGTTTATTGTGTTCTAGCAGAGAACTGCGCAATGACAGTGAACATGCAACTGCAGTAACATTTAGAACTTATGTAAAGTGCATAAAAAGAAGGCTGGCTGGATGGTGTTGGATATGCAATGGTATCCAGTATTGATGTTAGAGATTATTATCATAAAATTAGAGTTGAAAACACACATTATAGATAAGTATAGCTACAAAGGTCAGTAAGAGTATCTACCATAAATCATATACCATAAATCGTGTTCTGCCGTTCTCTTTTAAGGAAAATAGTTACAGGTATAACTGTAACTATTTTAACACTTGTCTCTAGGACTCTTTTTCTTTTTTTTTTTTTTTTTCCTGTAAAGCTTTACAAAGTTATCCTATTGTTGACTACATGCATTTCAAAACACAAACTTTTTTACAAGTTTACAATTCTACACCCTTCTGTTTCTTATTTTCTTGAGAATAACCCCACTTGTCTCTCACAAAACATTGATCCTTGTCTCCAGCTTGCAGCATAGAGGAGCAGATGCAAGTTCTCTTTTTCATATTTCTCAATTGGAATGCAGTATTTTCTGTTCTCCCCAAAATTTGTCTCAAAAAATTGATTTATGGTTACTCTTTACAACTTCCATGTTTAAATTTGGAGATGGATTTTCTCCTTTCCAGAGTTCTTGGAGTAGTAAGACAGATTTTATTCACAGTAGAAATCTGTTAAAATATCAGAATTATAACTGTAAGTTTGAAAAAAACCCTAGTTTTCAATTTCAGACTTCAAGATAGTTTGTCTTTTAGATCCATTCCTCCATGCTCCACTTCAACTAACCCTGCTGGCACTGCATCAGTTGGCAAGATATTTACCTTTAAATATACTTTAAATTCTGCTTTAAAATTGGTAAACTGTTATACCTTAAAATAAGAACAGCAATTACTTTGAGATTACCTTGTGAAGTTTAGTGGCCTGACCAAATAAATCCTCTGAGTGATAACAACACAGAAAACAAGAAAAGCTGTTTTTCTGGCATTGATGGCAAAATGTTTTTATATGAGTTCAAAAGATGCCTAGATGAACACAATGTTACTAGCAAAAAAGCTATTACCCTCTGCAATAGCCCCTTTTATTTTCATATTAAATTTAACCATAGCTTTACATTTCTAAGATTTAAGAACAAGGTTTGCCGACAGAGTAACAGAGAAGTGAGAATCACTTATTTAAAACAAATGTAATAGTGAGGTCCAAACTCTGTAATTAAAGGACTTCCTTTAATTATACAGATTTAGTTCACTTTGGTGCATTATTTAGTCTATGTTCATAGAAGTAGGTTGTATATGGATGTGCTGAAAAACAATTTATCAAATGCTCATCATTTGCATCAAAAATTATTTTTACTTCCCTTTTACCAGGTATCTTTTTCCCAGCCTGACTTGTAGCCCTTCTCAATTTTGTCTGCCAATAGAAGGAGCTCCTGCATTAAGCAACAAGCTGAAGCTCCCAGGAGAACCTTTCCTCTGATCCAGACAGATGGATTCTGGCTTTCATACTGTGTGATGTGTAGAAAATTTTTGATTACACTTTTGGTACAAACTAGCCAGTCATATTGCAAACAAACCCTGTGAGATTATTGCCAGATAGGAACATAGCAGTGTTTAGAGGAAGGCCTATTTGAAGGAAGAAAGAATCAGTTAGGCTTATCTGCTTGTATCTTGTCAAACTGCAGTGGCTGGAAGCACTCTGCTGTAGCGGGGTGGTCAGTGTGGCCCCTGCTCTTTGTGATAAAGGACATTTCCTGGCTGCAAACTTAAGTTACTGAGTGGTATTAGAGAAACACTGAGTACCAGAATAATGTGAAGCACGAGTTCCTGAGAATTTTGGAGGTGTTGCTGATAACAACAGGGGAAAGAAAACGCATGCACACTCTGTGTGGAAAGGGGGCGATGAAATGGGCGCTGATTCAGCAAGATATATTCCAGTTTGTAACAGAAGATTTTCTAATGTAAAGAAGATTCATATCTGATGGATGTTGCCAAAATGTTCTAAGGGACACAGGTAATTTTGTTCATGAAAAATAGATGCATTGTTTAAGCTGAAGCTATTGTTTCACTGAAGTACAGAATCACAGAATGGTATGTGCACACTGTACGCTATTTAGCCTGTTTTCTGAAAACCTTAATTTCATATGCTAGACTCATATTTCTTATCGTTTCCTATCATTCTGATAGACTTTCACTTTTATGAAGGGCAGATATGTTCTCCTATCTGCTTTTTCTTCCAATGTTACTTTCATTAACTGTTGTCTCATTCATTTAATACAGCATTTCTCAATGACAAGCAATTCCCAGCTACTACTAATACCCAGAGTGCCCTGCATCATTTTCCAAGCAGCAGAAAAATCTTCAGAAAATCTGTGATTGCCTAAATACTCTGATTCAACTGCAACATCAAATGCCTTACTGCATTAAAATCACTGCATTATCACATGATTTGAACACAAAACAAGTGTTTCAATGTCATTCTCTGTTTTGGGATGGGAGGAAATTTAACTGGGTTGCAGGTATGTGTAACTAATGCTGAAAAGAATCATCATAACTGGTGCTGTTTGCCTGATGATGGGGCCATTTTATTCCCCACAAAACTGGTCACAGAATGGTTTAGGTTGGAAGGGACCTTAAAGATCACCTATTTCCAGCCCTCCTGACATGGGCAGCGACATGTCCCACTAGGCCAGGTTACTCAAAGCCCCAACCAGCCTTGGGATCTTGAACACCTCCAAGGATGGGGCATCCACAACTTCTCTGGGCAACTTGGGCCAGTGTCTCTCCACCCTCATAATAAAGAATTTCTTCATAATATCTGATCTAAAGGCACCCTTTTCCAGTTTAAAGCCATTAGCCGTTGTCCTATCACTACATGCACTTGTAAAAAATTTCTCCCCAACTCTCCTGTAGGCCCCCTTCAGATACTGTAAAGCTTCTATAAGGTCTCCCCAGAGCCTTCTCTTCTGCAGGCTGAATGACTCAAACTTCCTCTGCCTGTGTTCATAAAAGAGGTGTTCCAGCCCTCTGATCATCTTTATGTCCCTTCTCTCGACCCACTATACCATGTTTGTGTCCTTCTTAAGTTGAGGAAAGCAGAGTTGGATGCAGTACTGCAGGTGAGGTCTCACCAGAGCAGAGCAGAGAGACAGAATCACCTCCCTCAATTTGCTGGCCACTCTTCTTTTGATGCAGTCCAGGATATGGTTGTAGGCTCATGTTGAGCATCTCATCAACCAACACCTCCAAATCCTTCTCCTCAGGGCTGTTCCCTATCCATTCTCTGCCCAGCACGTATTTGTGCATGGTATTGCCCCAGGCCACATGCAGGACCTTTCACTTTGCTTGGTTTGAACTTCATGAGGTTGGAATGGGCCCACCTCTCAAGCCTGTTCAGGTGCCTCTGGATGGTATCCCTTTCCTTCAGTGTGTCAACTGCACCACACACATTGGTGTTGTTGGCAAACTTGCTGAGGGTTCACTAAATTCCACCATCCATATTGTCAACAAAGTTGTTAAATAGTACCTGTTCGAGTACTGACCACTGAGAAACACCACTCATGACCAAATTCAACTTGGATATCAAGCCATTGATTGCAACTTTTTCAGTGTGACCATCCAGCTAGTTCCTTATCTACTGACTGGTTCAACAGTCAAATACATATCTCTCCAGTTTAGACACAAGGATGTAATGCAGGATAATATCAAATGCTTTGAACAAGTCCAGGGACATGATGTCAGTTGCACTTCCCTTACCCACCAACACTGTAATACTGTTGTAGGTGACCACCATATTTATCAGGCATGCTTTACCCCTATAAATTTTATGGCCTTCTACAATGGCATAAATGCATTGCTGAATAAGGGGAGAGCAACTAACATCATCTGGACTTTAACCACTTCTTCTTTTACCACTTTTTTTTTCACTACCTTTTTCACCACCATTTTTTTTTCACCACCTTTTCCAGAAAAATTTTTTCTTCTTCATACCTTTAAATATGTTTTAATGAAATCTCACCTGTACTACATCTTAACCTTCTGCTTTTGCTACAACTTAACTTTTACTGTTTCTAAACATTTCTAGAAAGAAATGCACTTTCTTTTTATTTTCTTTCAAATATTAGAGCCCTTTATGAGTTTGCATTAAAATGATACATGAATTGAGAGCATTATCCAGTGACCATAGCAATTAAAATCACTAATGAGTTGATGGTTGGACTAAAGAGATGAGGCAGCAGTCTTTGCTCTCATACTTTTCTGGTTCTTGGAGTTTCCGTGAAAAAGTCATTGTCACTTTGAATTTTATTTTTGATTCATTGCTCCTTATATGAAGAGTTTTTCGTCTCTATCAGTACAATGGTTCAGAAGAGAAAATAAAAGCCATAAAACATGTTTCACTTGCCAAAGTGTAATAAAACAGAGAGCATTATACAAGAAAGATCCCTCCTGACTTGCTTCATATGCCATTTTGCCTGCGTAAGAGTGAATGATCTCTCTTACTGAAACACCTGGAGTAAAAATTGAATTGTAGAGCAAAAAACCTGTAATACTGCCTTCCAGACATGTACAGACTGGAGCCTTTACTTGCACTTAGACTGCATTACAGGAACCCTAATATACACTTAGAGCTTCCATGGACAGATGAAAAAACATTGAAAAGACAAAATGAAGAATATCACACCAGACATAAGAGACACAGTGGGATCCTGGGGATTTTACTTTTTCTTTTTTTTCTCCATATATCTTCTATTGCTTTTGTGAAGTCAATAGAGTTATGAGAATCTCTGTTACGGGATATAACCCCTAAATACTCCAGGGCCAGATTCTCAAGTGAATTTATTTCTTTTATCCTCCATATCATTCATTCAGTATAAAAAGACCAATAAATTGGCAGCATACACTTGGGGCATACTAGTCTCCTGGTATGTGGAGACACTGCTGTGCATAGCTGCTCTCGTCTGGATTTGTTTCTCTGCCTGCTGTCTCCCTGAGAGAGAAGCACAGAAACTATATGGCCAAGTTACGCTTCATCATATCTCACACTTGAATGACTTCTATCGTTCTTTCATCTCTTTAATGTAACTATCCTGTACTATTGCACTACAAGATAGGGTTGCACTCTTAGTCTCTATATTAATATAGACTCTGCGAATCTGGGGCATAGGTAGTTTTTTTTTCAACCGCCCAGACGAAGGGAAGGGGCCAAGCAAATCTGTCAAATCAATAAATACTTAAAGGACTGGTGCCTTAATTTAAAGTTGCTGGAGGTTGGGCAACTGCAACCCATCCCACTCCTTCCAGTTTTATGCCAGTGCCAGCAACAGATACCCAGATTCTGGAGAAGGATCACAGGTCAAAGGAGACCATCTGGAGTGCAGCATAAAGGAAAAATAGGCACTCCAGCCAGTAAGTGAGCTTCATCAGGGGCCCAACTCAAATGACACTCTGCAAATGCATGTAGTATGGGGATCAAACAAGAAGAGGTAGAGACATGCACTTCTGCAGAGCTATGGTCTTATTGGCATCATGGGGATGAGGTGGGATAGCTCCTATAACTGGAGTTTTGAAATATAGGGGTATGGGCTCTTTGGGAACGACAGCCTGGGGAGATAAGGAGGGGGGGTTGTCCTCTATGTCAAGGACCTCTGGAGTGCATGGAGCTCCACTTCGGGGTGGATGAGGAGCTGACTGAGAGTTGATGGGTCAGGACTAAAGGGAAGGCAGGGACGAGTGATGTTACAGCGGGGTTTGCTACAGGCCACTCAACCAGGACAACAAATTGGGTGTGGCCCTCTATAGACAGACAGGAGCAGCATTATGGTCACAAGCCATAGACCTGGTAGAAGACTTCAAGCATGCCAATATCTGTTGGAGGAACAACACAGGAGGGCATAAGCAATCCAGGATTGTCCTGGAATGTCTTGATACATTCCTTCTCCAAGTGATAGAAAAGCCAATGGGGAGATGCACCTTGCTTGACTTTGTTCTCATCAACAGGGAGGTGCTGGTGAGTAATATGAAACTCAAGGGCACCTTGACTGTAGTGACCATGAAATGGTGGAGTTAATGTTCCTTAAGGCAGTGAGGAGGGTGCACAATAAGCTTTCTACCCTGGGCTTTGGGAGACCAGACTTTGGCCTCTTCAGGGATCTACTTGACACAGTGCAATGGATAATGCCCTGGAGAGAAAAGGGGCCCGAGAAAGTTGGTTAGTATTCAACGATCGCCTCCTCCAAACTCAGAAACAGTGCATCCCAATGAAGAGAAAGTCAAGCAAAAACATCAGGAGGTCTGCATGAATGAACAAGGGGTTCCTGGACAAACTCAAGCACAAAAAGGAAGCCTGCAGAGGATGGAAGCAAGGACAGGTAGCCTGACAATAATACAAAGAAATCATCTGAGCAGCCAGAGATCAGGTTAGGAAAGCTAAAGCCCAGATAGAGTTAAAACTTTAATATTATTGTTAATTATTTAGTCTTAGTCTATTAAATCTATCTATATTTCAACCCTTGTATTTCTTTCTGTTCCCTGATTCCCCTTTCCAGGTGGAGAGGGGTCATGGGGGGATCTAAACAACAATAGGTTGTTATGGATTTTCTCAAACCATAACACCCATCCCTGGAGGAATTCAAGGCCATGTTGGATGGGACTTTGAACAGCCTGATCTAGTGGGAGATGTCCCTGGCCATGGCAAGGGGGTGATGGCCATGACAATGATCTTTAAGGTTCCTTCTAAGTCTCACCATTCTATGACAATGAATAAGTGGAGAGCTGAGAGACAGAGATTCCATCCTGCAGCTCAGCTCAATGTACCTCAGTACCTAGCATGTTGAATGCAACACTCATGCATGACTTTGTGGACCTATAAGAAAGTTTTGTAAAACTCTAAGTTTGAATACCTTTACTATGTATCTACCAACACCTTTAAACGTCTTTTATATACCAAAACTTTGCAGCAGAACTCAAGAAAACTATTTTAGCTAATTATTGTTTTCAATTTCTGCCAAATCAAAAGAAAAAAGAACTTTAGCAGAGTGGAAAAAAAAAGCCTCTTCTGCCTAGTCAGTCTAGGTTGTTTGGTTATCGTGATCCTGAACTGAATCAGGTACATCATGCCTCTAAACTTGGAGACATTTTTAGGATGTTATATTGAAATTATGCTACCAGTGTCAAGAGATCAGATTTCAAGTTAATGTCTTCCTAATAAACATGCTGCCCTCAAAAACGATTTGGGAAGTTGGGGAAAATCTATCTCTCAGATGTAGTTTTTCATATAAAAGTGCATGGATTCCATGCTGCTGTTACAACACTGTGATCTAACAGCAGCATGTATTTGAGAGCCTATTAATCTCATTATTACAATGCCAAACTTACATGGGAACAGGGAGCAAATACCTTCCAGCTCAGATTTTTTCTTCAGTCACATTTCAGCTCCCTGGCAGTAGCTTTCAATCTTTAAATTTGCTCTAAGGCAGACCACTCTCCCTGCCACCCTCTGGGCTTAACTATGCACGCCAATATCTTTTCTGCATAAAAAAAATGCCTTCATGATCACAACCAGTGACAGGTTTCTGCCTCTCCTGATATTCCTCATTTTACTTCTACACTTGGTTTGCACAGTTAAGGAGAGGATGTATTGGTAAGATACTGCACTTGGTAGGCATCCCTATACAGTTTATAGCTTTGCTGCTGCTTTGCAGTTGCCTTCAATCATACTGAGTCTTGTTTGAGGGAAAATGCAAACTGAATAATATGTTCACAACATCCAAAACATAGTTACAGATGCTTTTAAATGGCACAAATAAATAAATAAACAAAAACCCCTCCAACATCTTGCTTGCCTTTAGATGAAGGCTAAATCAGAAAGGTTTTTCGTTATCCAGTTGACTAACTGCTCTCCTGACAAAGCTGTAGTCAAGCTTCCAGTCTTTCTGCATACCACCCAGAGAAAGATCCTGCATAACAGAGACTGTCAGAGAACTCATTTTTAGTGGAAGTTTGTCTTATAGTTTCTCCAGCAAAGAATATTTTTTGGACCACACTCTTACCTGATCATTCAACTGTGTGGTCGTATAGATATTCATGTTGTGGGAACTTTGATCCTACAGAGACTCATGACAGATTCCTGTTGGTGGAAATGGAAGAGGAATTATTACATCCCAACAGTTACTATACTGTTAATTTATACAACAGTCATTCTTCCTTTGCTTTGAACTTTGCTTTGCTCCTAAGGTATACAAAACCAACTCTCTTATAGTAGGTGTAGTCTTCTACACTGTATTGGCCAGTAAAAAAATATTGCATCAATAAGCAGCAATGGTTCCCATTCTTTCTGGTAACTCACTGTCATATTTCAGTGGCAAAAATGTCTTTCACTGAATTTTATCTTCTGCATCATTAGCCAAGACATACTACACCAATGTCTAAATATAACAGATGTAGTGATCTTATTAATAACTAATTGATATCAAATGTGACTCTAATTAATTATTTGGGGTGAAAATATATGCAGAGCTACTAATTCACAGTCTTTTTTAAGTATTTTGAGACAAAAGAGTTTCAGTGAATGAAATTGAAAGAAACCACAACCGCCCCCCCAAAAAAACAAAACTAAAAAACATGCCTATAGTCAGGAGAGTTAAATTCACAGTTAACATCTGTTAAGCCCATATGCGGTGGGTTAACCTTGGCTGCCAAGTTGCCCACTAAGTTGCTCTCTCACTCCCTCTACTCAGTAAGACATGGGGAGAAAATGAGATGAAAAAAGCTCTTGGGCTGAGATAAGAACAGAGAGATCACTACCAATTACTATCACAGACAAACCAGGCTTGACTTGGGAAGGTTAATTTAATTTATTACCAATTAACAAAAACAAACCTAAAACCACCTCCCTCAGAGACCTCTATCTTCCCAGGTTCCTCTTCAGTTCTGACACATAGAAGTCTATGGGGCTGGATGCATCCACCTGCAGGTACTGAAGGAGCTGGCAGAAATGCTCATCAAGACTCTTTCCATCATTTATCAGCAGTCATGACTAAGAGGGGGGATCTCAGTTGACCAGAGGTTAGCAAATGGAACACCTATCTGCAAGAAGGCCCGGAAGGAGGATCTATGGAATTACAGGCCTGTCAGTCTGGTCTCGGTGCCTGGGAATGTTATGGAGCAGATCATCTTAAGTGATGAGCTGGCATGTGAGGGACAACTGTGTGAGACCCAGTCAGCATGGATTCATGAAAGGCAGGTCCTACTTAACAAACCTGATCTCCTTCTATGATAAGGTGACCCACTTAGTGGATGAGGGAAAGTCTGTGGATGTTGTTTACCTGGACTTCAGTAAAGTCTTTTACAACTTTTCCCGTGGCATTCTCCTGGAGAAACTGGCTGCTCGTAGCTTATGCAAATGTACCGTTTTCTGGGAAAAAAAAAATTGATTGGAAAGCCAGGCCATTCCCCAGAGTTAAATGCCTCGGGGGACACTGCTTGTGACCAGTGGGAAACTGGATTTAAACTAGGTTGAGTGGGAGAGTTCATCTGCTTGAGGATAGAAAAGGTTTGCATAAGGATCTGGACTGTCTGAATCAATGGGCCGAGGTCAGTGGGATGAGGTACAACAAGACCAAGTGTCAGGTCCTTCACTTGGGTCACAAGAACTCCATGCAGAACTACATGGAGTTTGGGGAAGAGTTGCAGAAAAAACCTGAAACCCACTTCTCTGTAGGATGTGCTCTTTACTTCAGAGAGCAACCTAGGTATCTTTGCGGATGAGATCCTCAGTCTTTCTCTGTATGTTCTTATGAGAATATGTGAATTTATTTGTACTTTCTGCCAGTGAAAATACTTGCTTCTGTGATACTATTGCAGTAGAATTCAGATGTACATTGCAGAAGTTAACACTTTGAAAACATGTCTTTTCTTACATTTGTCAATAGTGAATTTTCTTAACAGATATACTGACAGTCTGCTTCTCTTTGACACCCATCACAATTATCAATAGCAGAAATATTTTGTCTCAGAATTCATCTGTCCTAATTTTATTTTTTTTTCTCCTATTAAAAGCTGCAGTTGGATACTTTTATGCTATACAGTTTTATGTCTTGGGAGGAGGATTTTTTGAGTGTTTTGCTTGGGGTTTTTTGTGTGTTTTTTTTTTTCTTTCTTTTAAAATATTTTCACTCTGGACACTTTCCATTTTCTTAATCGTGTGAGCCATTGTCTTTTATAGCACATACCCCTGGTTTCTATTAAATGATATGATCTAAATGCATGAACTGACAATATTAATGCAAGCACAATGGTTTTATCTGTTCTTATATTAAAATGCTTTATGCTTTGTGAAAAATAATTATTTCTTTGCTTTATGCAGAAATCTATACAGTCAAATATTTAGTGTGTAACTTATGCTCCAGAGGATCTGAATCACTCAGGAGACAGAAACTAGGTAGTTCATCTCTAGGTCACTATTCTGAAGAAGCCTGACCAAAAACTGACTGGAAACTGATCTCCAAGGGGATTATGTTTATTCAGGACATCTTCTAGTGATTAAACTAATACTTCAAACTAACCTTTGTTAGGTTAGGACAGTAATTACCAATCATATTCTCATGATCCATAGACATGTCTTCTAGTAGATAGCAGCAAAGTTTGTGAAATATTAGTTTTGATTACCTGTTTACCTGTTCTGAAAGGTATTGGAGACGATGTCAATTAGATGTTTTCTCTTTTCCCAACTAATCACAGCTGAGTACTGAAAAGCAGTTAATGGTTCTAATGTGCTGATGATTTATCCCACTTTTCATACCTGATTGTCATACAAGACAAAGAATTATCTTTGTCTCCTCACAGTCTTTTCTCACTCATTTTGCCTATGTGCTTCTTCACTTTTGATGACTATTAATGTATTCAGCTGTCCGTTACTTGTGAATAACCAGCAAATGACTCTACTTTCAATAGGAATTCTCAAAAAAATAATTAATTTATCAAACAAAAATAGGCTTCCTCAAAACTATTGCCTTTTACACATTCTCTTCTTTTCCCCTAAAATAGGTCCTGTCTAAAAGGGAACCCTGTATGATAACTGTGTTTCTCTTTAAAAGAATAAAAAATTTAAAAATTTAAAAAATAAAAAATTGTTCTCAGAAATGTTGTATGAAGACACTATTTTTAATTTATAATAATTATTACAAGTATTATCAATTACCTTGTGCCAATAGTTTCTGTCAAAATGTTGTAGGGAAGCAATGCCATCCAGAAGGATCTGAACAGGCTTCTCAGGTGGGCCTGTGCAAAACCCATAAAGTTCAAGAAGGCTAAATGCAAGGTCCTGCACCTGGGACACAGCAATCCCAAGCATAAAAACAGTCTGGGTGGAGAACGAATTGAGAGCAGTCCTGAGGAGAAGGACTTGAAGGTGTTGGTGGATGAGAAGCTCAGCATGAGCTGGTAATGTGCTCTGGCATGCCAGAAAGCAAAGTGGATCCTGGGCTTTTGAAGTATTTGTTTTTCCTAGGCTCTATTTCCCAGCCCTCACATCAATAAACTCTGTTAACATTTTCCTGCGAGTGGTCAAGTCTGATAAAGAAAAGAGACTCCTTTTACAGATGTCACTTAGCTTAGTGTTGACAAACAGCAGTGAAAAAAACCCTAAACCATCAGAGTAATGTTTTCAAATGTTCCAGAGTGGTAGTAGGGGGGGAAATTTTGCCCAAACGTGTTTATAATTGCAAGTCTTTAAGTAGAGTTAATGTTTTCCATAGCCTTTTAATAAAAAAATATATAACATCAGTTTTAAACATATGCAGAAAATATTCTTCCAGACTTAGCAATTATCAATATTAAAATAAGAAAATTATGTAAATGGTAATATGATTTTCTATCTAGTTTATTTCCCCCAGCATCTCATGACCACAGGTTATGTGGATTGCTTATCTCCCTAGAGAAAGCTGAGGAATTTTTTTAATCTCAAAAAGGTTTGGCTCAACACTTTGTGTTTTGAGGAGAAGCAAAGAAAAATACATACTCTACAGGAATAGCATACAGACATGCGAGAGCTGGTCTGTAAACTCTTTAAACTGAAAATAACAGATGCAAATTAAATTGTCTCTATGTCCAAGAGAAGTTCGTCCCCAACTCCCCTCCCCTGGTCTAGTGTTGCTGTGAAATCTGAACAGAACAACAGGAAATAGAGGAAAGTCTACAGACAGTCTGCCACACAAGTCACAATATCAAAAGCTAGTGGCTGAAATGTTCATGTGTTCAAAACTTGTGTCAACCTACCAAAGCACAGCCTGTATTTTATCACAAAACCAAAAGTGTATCCTTAAAGGATATGATGGCCTTATCAGAAGGGATCTTTGGGGAAAATCATAGAACATTTCTATGTTTTATTCTGTTTATCGTAAACTTTTGTCCAATCCAATTTTCATAATTTTTGTGTTTGTTTGACACATGTGTTTTTTTCTGGTCTTAAATGTGACTTCTGCTTGGGCTGCTGACTGAAGGTTGTCACTCACTTAAATTTTCCTGGTCCTTTATTTGGATTAGGTGGACACCATTCAAAACTCTTTTGCTAAATCTTCTATTGAAGCTGTTCAAGTAGGAAGTATGTGAGCTCTCTGGGGAGGTAGTACTGCCATTCCAAATTAAAAACACTTTCAAAAGTAAAAAAATCCATACAGAAATTGTAGAGAGGATAGTAGGATATATTTGTCAGAGAAAAAAGGCAATGATAGATTAAGAAACCTGGGTATTACCTGCCCCAATTTTTTTTTTGAGGCACACTTGGTGCTGTATATGGTGAAGGAATGTCATCATGACCAGGCTACTGGTGACTGACAAATTTCAGAGCTAGGGAAGGAGTCATACCACAGTCCAAAAAACCAAGCCATTTGAGAAGCCAAAATTTCTTCCATACTAAGACAGTCTTGATCCAGGACTGTAAGAATGTGGAGAGGCAATATTGCAATGCTGCTATTGGATGGTTTCTAAGATTTTTTTTTCATTTTAGTTTTGGACTTTTACAGCAGGCTCCGGCAATCCTTAATTATTTTTTTTTTTCTTCCAGAAATTAAGAGAATGGTAGATGATGTGAGGAATATCCATTTCAGGCTTAAATTTAATTTTTCAATTTTAATGTATATATTTAAGACATTAGCATTATTAAAATATCAAAAAAGCTCAGAATCCAGCATATTTTGGTAGTAGAATACAATAATTTTTTAAACATAATACTCTAAACATTCAGGACTAGCATAATAACAAAGTTGCAGAAAATAGTACCTGATTTTAAAAAAAATAATATTAACATCTTAAATTTTCTCATAATAGCACAATAACAGTATGTATTGTTGATGAATCAGCATATGTAATTTTAAGTATATGATTTCTTAAATCTGCAACTGGAAATGCTTATTTTTTTCCTCCAAGGTTAATTGCAAAATATTAAAATAAATAATTTTCTTAATATACATGTGAAAAATATAGGAGGAGACATTGGTAATTTAGTTTTCTTTCATGTTTCTGACATTTCCAAAAAAGAGATTTCTAATCATGATGGAAATGCCCTTTTGTGTCACTGAAATCATATTAAGCTGATAATAACTTTGTTTGACACAGAGTTTCTTATTTTTAAAAGCAATTTTTAAAAGCAAAATCTTCATGCCCCTATTGTGTCTGTCCTAACTCCATATTGGTGAATGACTTAATGGCACCCAGACTGGGGAGTCCCCTTCTGTGCCTTCTTTCTCCCAGCTTTTGTCACAATGAGGACTATAACCAGCCATAATTATGAAGTAAATGATCCAGTCTTGCTGTACTAATACAGTCCCTGGATGATCATAGAATCAGAATCCTCTAGGTTGGAAGGGACCATTAAGATCATCTTGGCCAACCATCAACGTAACAGATAAAAAACCAAAAGAAAACCATACCAAAAAACCCCACCTACATTACTAAACTGTGTCTCTAAGCCCTGCGTCTACCCATCTTTTGAAAACCTCCAGGGATGGTGCCTCAACCACTTCCCTGGGCAGCCCATTCCACTGCTTAATAACTCTTTCAGTGTAAAAACTTTTTCCTAATATCCAATCATGATGCTACTTGCTCCTTTCCAGGAGCCATATGGACATACAGCAGGTTTTTAACAATATTCATATATTGCTCATCATCCTGAGAATTGCAGAGTCATCCTGAGTAAAGGGGATCCGAGGCTTGCTGTGCAAGTCTAATGTTGTTATTCTCTTTCTTTTTATCCTGCAGTTGGGTTAACCTTGAGAAACTTGTGTAAAAGATTGACCTACTTCTGGAAGAGGAAAAAAAACATCAATTATGCAAGAGGCTGTGTCTTACACTGCTTGAAGGCTTTAGACTCCTAAATGATAGGGTTTGGGAGAACAGGAGCTTTAAGAGAAAGGAGAAGGTTAGACAGGAAAACTAACAAACTCCAGAATTTTGAGCTCCCACAGAAAATGCATTAGATATTCAAAAACTTTCAAGAGTGTGATTGCAAAGTTCCCCAAATAATGTTCTTTTTATTTGATGAACAAATTAGTTTTCCCCATAACTGTATATAATGCTGTGTCTTTTCTTCTTTTGTCTTTTCTTCTTTTCTTTTCTTTTCTTTTCTTTTCTTTTCTTTTCTTTTCTTTTCTTTTCTTTTCTTTTCTTTTCTTTTCTTT
>BJBW01016120.1:1532-36622 GCA_004320125.1 Scolopax mira
ATCAGATCATTATGTGGAAGTGTAAAGAAAAATGAATTAATACAGTTACTTAAAGATAAACCTGAAAACTAAGACACTACTAATCAAGTACAGAAAGTCAAGAAACAATCACATGAGAACAGCTTGTTCAAAGCTGTTGCAGCAAACTGGAGCTTCAGCCTGCTGGAGTAAGAAACGTGCCACCACTGCATTGAAAGAATGTGCTTAGGGTCAGACGTGCATATAACATCAGCACAGACCGTGAAGACCTCTTCTAACTGACTAATAAAGCCTGTCTGATTTTAAGAAGCCTGTTCCAAAGTTGCAGAAAACATCTGATGGATTCACTGGTCCCAGAGAAGCAACATTGCAAATTCCTTTGTACACAGTGTGCAAACCTCACTGAGAAACATGGATAGGGAAGCTTCAGAGTAGGTAAGTTCCAGGGTCTCAAATTAAAAAGGAAACACCTTTGTGATAGACATATGAAAGCTGGATGCCAACTTGCCTTGTGGACTGGAGATATTTAACACAAATCAAATCTTGCCATCTCATAATGATACAGCCTGTAATACTTCATATCAATCCAAGACACAGTATATTCCTGGATATCTCATAAATCATAGTGAGTGCCATGATAATAGGTAATTTTGCAAGTTGCTGAGCTTCTGCTGAGCAGGTATTGAATAAAAGCTAAGCATTAAAATCTACTTTTAAAAGCATTTTCCTCTCTCTTTGGTAAGTTACTTTTTTTTTTCCACCAGAAAGTAATTATTACCTATCCTTCTTCCCCTACATATCCAAGGGCATAATGAAAGGGAAGCTATAGTGCCAATTTAAAATTTAGAAGGTTCACATGAACTACAATTTAAAGTAAATCTGATTTCAGTCTTTATCTAATTAAGAAAGGTTTCATGTATTTCTTTAACACGTATAATCTAGTAACCCACCTTCCATGTAATATACTGCAGAGATACCAATTTAATGAACTGAAAGGAGAGTTCATAAACCCCCAAACCCCAAATCTGGGGAGATATCACAATTTGCTAACTCAGAATATAAAGCATTAAAATTATTTTACAATTAATACCCTCTTAGCAACAAAGAGGTGTCACATCAATTTTGAATTAGATGTCTATATTAGCAGGAAGCCAAAGTAAACAGCACATGTCATTTTAACATGCTTACTTAGACCTGTATAATTTTCAAACTTACAAAAACCCCTACAAAAAAGACATGTCTACAGGAAAAATAAAAACAAAATAAAAATTCCCCATGGCTCAGATACAGCCATCAGAACTAAATTCAAAGACTCAAAAAACATGCATTTGAATTGCTCCTTTACAAGTGGCCAGTAAGGCACTTTGTGAAAATTACTGGTTTTCAAATGATATTTAAGTCTTACTTCGAGAGGAAAAACTCTTTCAAAGAATAATAGATTTTTTTTTATTCTATCTTCAATGGTCAGATTTCCATAATATGAACTGCTTGATAGTCACTTTCCCTTTAAATTATTTTTTAACCATACAGGCAGTCACATCTGATTTCTGATTCTCCTTACCTTACTTTTCCTTTCAATTACTTCAGTTCTTAATACGAACAATAAGAGTGCTCATTGCATGTCCTCTGTGGGACTCCTGGAACTTAGATACTCAATAGACAGGTGCATAGATAAGGATTCAAAGTCTTTGTTCCACTGTCCAGACAGAATATGTTTAATCTTTTTTCTACCTTTTCTATGCCATTTAAACTTTAACCTAGTAGTAACTTTTACTGCCTTGATTCACAATTCAAAGGTATAAAGATGAAAAGTCCTTGCCTTGGAACGTAGCTTGAAAACTTCATTCTTAGTCTATATTTCTTTTGAACTTCTTCTTGTGGTTTTTGTCTTTATTTTTCCAGGGTGCCAACTTTACAGTATAGGACTTTCCAAACCTAACAGCAGGGCTACTTCGAAGGAAGAAAAGTAGAGCAAATTTGCCCAGAATCAGCTCACCTTAATGGAAAATATTTAAATTACTGACCAGGGTTGATTAGAGGGTAGTTGTCCATTTCCCCCCATCTTTTAAATACGCTACGAGTGACAGACTCTTGCATATAATATGTATGTAAATATACACATAAGCCCATCAGGCACGGGACAAAGACCTAATGTAAAAGTAATAGAAGAATGAAAAACCATGCTGCGTAAAGCACAAAACACATCTCAATAAATCATACATAAATAATAATTTACAGTAGCAAGCATGATACATAAGTAATGTATCTGGGTATCTAACAGAAGAAACCTTTTACAATAGCTGAGAGAGATGTTAAAAGCATATTTGTTTCTGAGCAGATAAATATACAAATTTCTGGAAAATGGAAATACCTTCCAGGAGCATGAAAGGTGGTGCTGCCGTATGTCACACTGATTCAGTGACGATTCAGTGATCCTGCTGATTCAGTAATGCACACCAAGCTGCTAAGCAAGGTGCCAGAGGCAGGGGGACACATGCTGATCTGGCACCCTACTCCAAGGGGACAAGCCACCAACAGAAGGGTGAGGCACCAACCAGCTCAGTTTGCCAGAGGTCACCTGTGACAGCCCATCTTTCTATTTCAAACTTTGTATGGGAGCTATCATAATAAATAAAGTGTCATAAGAAATAAAAGCTTTCTTCGATTCTTAAAATGTACTGCCTTTCACCTCTTGGTTTAGGGTGGGGAAGGAGGGGGGAATTAAAAATCAATGTTGGAAATGGCATATAATGCCCGTTATCTGAACTACTTTTCTAAGCTATAAACCATAAGAGCTTACTTCTGTAGCTCCTTTAAGGCCTTCTAACAAGACTGTCACTCAGCTATGAAAAGCAGCAGCGCCTGTCCACTGCTAAGGAAAAATCCCAGCAAGGCCAGGAGGATGCTCTGCACCTCTCCCAGCATCGCTCCCTGGAGCCCAATTACCATATCCTGCAGTCGGGTGAGGGGAAGAGCAATCTGGGCATGGGGCTCACACAGGTGACCACGGAAAAATAAAACCAGCTTTATATAGCTAAAGCTGTGCGTTCCTTGGAATAAGACAATCTGCAGAGACGGTGATCCAGCTTGGCTTCAGCATTTGCCAGGGCCCTACAACACTTTCAAAGACCAAGCTGGATCATTTTCATCCATACAACACAAAGAGCATTTATGTATTTATTTATTACAAAGGTATTTTAATGAGTGCAAAACAAAAAGATATCTAACACTCTTTAACAATTAGCATACTTTCATATCAGGAAATTATGTTCTATCTCCTTTCTTTAGGAACTACCAGTCTCTCACAGATAAGCTTAGGAAGTGTGGGTTAGATGAATGGACAGTTCAGTGGATTGAAAACTGGCTGAAAGACAGAATTCAGAGGATTGTGAGGGACACAGAATCCAGCTGTAAGTCTGTAAAAAGTGGTGTTCCCCAGGGGTCAGTACTGGGTCCAGTCCTCTTCAGTATATTCACCAATAACCTGGACAAAGGGATGGAATGTACCCTCAGCAAGTTTGCTGATGACACAAAAGAGGAGGGGTGGCTGACACCCCAGAAGGCTGTGCCTCCATCCAGAGAGACCTGGACAGGCTGGAGAGATGGGCAAAGAGAAACCTAATGAAATTTAACAAGGGCAAGTGTAGGGAGCTGCACCTGGGGAGAAATAACCCCCTGCACCACGACAGATTGGGGGTGACCTGCTGGAGAGCAGCTCTGAGGAGAAAGACCTGTGAGTCCTTGTGGACAACAAGATGACCATGAGCCAGCAATGTGCCCTTATGGCCAAGAAGGCCAAGGGCATCCTGGGGTGCATCAAGAAGAATGTGGCCAGCAGGTCAAGGGAGGTCATCCTGCCCCTCTGCTCTGCCCTGGTGAGGCCCCATCTGGAGCACTGTGTCCAGTTCCGGGCTCCCCAGTTCAAGAAGGACAGGGAACTGCTGGAGNNAGGGACTTGGGTCTTTTTAGTCTGGAGAAGAGAAGACAGGGGGGACCTGATCAATGTTTGCAAATATTTAAAGGGAGGGTGTCAGGAGGATGGGGCTGGTCTTTTCTCAGTGGTGCCCAGTGACAGGACAAGAGGAAATGGGCACAAACTTGAGTATAAGAAGGTCCACCTAAACATGAGAGCAGTAGAGCACTGGAACAGGCTGCCCAGAGAGGTGGTGGAGTCTCTCATTCAAAACCCGCCTGGACAAGTTCCTGTGCAACCTGCTCTGGGTAGACTGGCTCTGGCAGGGGGGTTGGACTGGATGATCTCCAGAGGTCCCTTCCCACCCCATACGATTCCATGATTCTATGATTCTACCATTAAATCTAAAAATGATATATTGTGAAATCTAGCCAAAGTATTGCTTAGCATCTTATTAGAACTACTTTGTGAATAAAAAATTAAAGTCATTAAGCTTTTTCGAGAAACCACCCATTCCTTATAGATGTTATCACTTCAATCAAACTACTTAAGAGTTACTAGAGCATTGTACTGAAGTTATCTTTACCAATTAAAGAGAGATCAAACAAATGCCCCCTTCAACAAGGTGAAAGCCATCAGGAAAGCAGGATTAAAGCATGCAGACTGTCAGGTAGCAGTGTGATTACCAACATAAATCCTGAAGCTATAAAAAGCATTTAAAGTAATTATGTAAAGGATATGCCCTCACACTGTATCATTTAAAAAACATTTAACTCATCATTTAAATTTACTAACAGATGTAAACTCTTTTCAAACACAAAACTGATGTCCATCACTGCATTCTCCATGCCAGGAAAGAAATTTCAATTTTAATTTATAGAGCTATACAAACTTCTGAAGCACTTCATTCACCATTTAGTCTAGATTTATATTCAGGCAATAAAGGACATACATATACCGTACTTACGAACTTCTGTCATTAAAAAAAGTCATCAGTAAAGATCTCCCTCCTTTAAGCATGAGGGACTTGCAGAAGCACAACAGAGAACAAACAATAGCTCTGGAGAAGTCAGAGGCACTATTCTAGCTTTCTCAAAAATTCTAAGTCTTCAAAAATCTATTTAGAACAATTTAGAGTACAAGTTAACTCTGTCTTCACCGGGGGGAGGTGAATCAAAAAGTATAAAGAAAAGGCATGAAAGACATGGGACAGTGACAGGATGGAAAGGAAGAATGTTGCAAGAAGTCAGGCATACACTAGATCCTGGACCTTGCAGCTCTGCATGTTAAGGCACCCTCCACACCCAGGTCATCAATAGTGAGATCCTCAGACTGCACACTCCTTCCTCTGGTCATTCTTTTTGAAGGATGGAAAGGGACACCATGAGGCTGTTTCAAGCTGCTCTTTCTTGCTCCTCGTTATTCAAGTGCCCAAAGAACAAGTGATCCTTGGTTAACTAAAGTGATCCCAAGCACCATTCCTCTTGTTAAATGCTGCCGCTCTTACCGCCCTTTCCGGCTCTTTCTTATTTTTAGGACTCTTCCAGATAAATGCTAACAGGAGTTATTTGGAATACAAAATATCAAGAAATTGCCAAAAAACGTGAGAGGGAGGGGAAAAAAAAGAAGAAGGAAAGACCTGACTATGACCTATAAATCAAACTGCCATGTTTCCAACGAAAACTTATGTCAACTAGTTTTGCATAGTTTTCTTTTCATTTATAACTTTTAGCTTGATCTGAAAAAAGCAGTTCTTCACTATTCAAACTAATATACAGTCCATACAGGTTGTACAAAAAATGAGGTCTGAACATTTCTCATTTAGAGTAATATGACTACCTGAGCAACATGGAAGTTTATACAGAAGTATTCAAGGAATTCTGGAAAAGTCCACAGAGACAATTTCAAAGCTCTAGGATGTCTATAAAGGAGGCCTTTATTTTTTTTAAGCTGTTATCTATTTGATTCATACATGAAAATTTTCTAGGAATGTTAAGCCTGTTCTTCCATGGTTTTCCTGCTTGATTTACAAGTGATATACTTTCAACATCAAGACTTTAACAAATACCTCCCTCTCAAATATTACGCAAAGATACGCTTAGATATTTTATGCACAGATATGAGTCAAAGAAGTCAACAAAATTCAGATTTTAAGTCACTTATTCCCTTCGGCTCAGTCTTTGGTTTTGTTATACTCATGCTGGCACCAATTCTTTAATTTTCCAGCTTTAATATTGCTCTAGACTCCCTCAAATTATAAAGCAAAAGGAACAGGCTTTCTTTTCTTCATAAAGAAACAATAAAGGAAAAAAACTTATTTTTAACCTCATTGAGTTAATTTGGGAATAAACCTTTTGTTGATCATGGGGAGGGGAAAAAAAGAAAAAGAGACAACAAACATTAAATTGTTTTCCACACCCCATTTTCTTGGAAGCAGACAAAATCACTTCTAAGTGACTAAGTGAATTCTGAACGTTGTAGAAATTTTAAGTGTATAAATATAAGTATAAATATAACTGAATCAGGAAGTCAACATACAAAAGCTAATCCTAAAGGTATAAATATTTATTTGTATATTAGACAAGTCTGACTCTAAAGTCTTTTTTTTTAAATAAATGTGGTTTTATTTGGTAGTTTTGAGACAGTTAAAAATCACTGTATTGGAATCAAAAAGTACAGTGAATTTTGTCTAACAAGAAGATAAATATATTTCAGTGCAAGTTTTCAACAGATTAGAAAAATGCTTCCTTTACCCTTCTTATGAAATTAAGGGAAAAGTCCTGATCAATATATTTCCCCCCATGTTCATCCAAACACCAGACATTAATTATATCTCAGGCCCAAGCATGGCTGCCTTGAATACAGAGCAAGTCTAAAGTGGCAGTCAATAGACAGATTATTTAGTAAAGCTAGGATACAGATACACACACCCTACAGTTTCCAAAACTGTCACCAGAGATATTGATTCTGGAGATCACTCCCAATAGATTAGCGTTTTCATTCCGGCTTCATCTATGACTTTCTACAGGTTTTGTTGCTACAGGTAATAAACTCACAAAACATCCCAGCTGGACCGAGCAAAACAGCTATGTCCTGTACTCTTAATTCAGAAACAGATACTTAGCGTTTTACAATCTATCCTCAAAGGTATAGCAGAATCACAGTTGCCTCGTAAATTTACAATTATTACTGTTTTCTTTGCATCATGTTAGCACACAGGGCAAAAGTGTTGCTCAGGGCTTAACATGTTGAACACCAACATACAAAGATAAAAAAATAGACTGCCTCCCTGTTAAAAGTGTCAGGCAGTGATCAACTTAGTTTCTAAACCAATTTCTCCAAAAACACCTTCAAAAACCTGCATGATATAAAAGAAGTGAAAACCTTATCTTAACCTCAAACTGATTTAGAATCCCTATGCACGCAACAGAATTGCGGCGGGTAGTTATGACAGCACTTTCAAGGACAATCATTGACATTTACCAGTGTGCTGAAACTATGTTTAAAAAAAAAGAGATGCCATTACAGAGGATCATGAAGTTATCTGAAAGAGACGGCAGATTTAGTACTGTTAACCTGGTTAAATCGAGCAAGAATTCTACACCGAGACATTTTAATCTCCTCCGAAGGAATCACTGACCTGAAAAATTGCAGCACTTGAAACCAAACCTTCTGGTGTCCTCTTTTCTTTAGTGACGTATACATCAAGTCACTAAATTAACTACATCACAAATAACTACCTCAGCTAAAATTCTGTAGGCTTTAACATATTAACTAGACATAATATACATAATATAAAATGCAAACTGGTAAACAAAAGGAGATAAATACTGACCTTATGTCTCCCCTAAGCATCTACTACTGAGCACTAACTGCTGGAACAGACAGGACCTTTGGTCTGCAGTTGTAACTCATTATATATATATATATGTGTGTGTGTGTGTATATATATATTCCTGTGTTCCTAGTGAGTGCTGAAAGCAGGTGACAGTGTCTGCCACCAGCCTGGGTCACTATTCTTTATCAAAGGTTACTTACTGGCTGTAACTAGACATAGCAGCATAACCAACAGACTCAGCCCCTCATCCTCCTCTGTTAGTGATGGACGTTTGTTCTCTCAACCAGGGAGACTGAGTTCGGGAGCAACCTCATATGTAGTCACATCTGACATGAATAGGGGATTTCTCTTAACAAAACCATAGCGCTCATCAGCAGGGCTTGCTGGGGTGGGGATTCTTTAGCAAGCAGTTTCAGGCAGTGTCCCTGGCTCATTGAGGCTGTGGAAGGAACAGTTCTCTGCTCCGTGCCAGGGTTGTGTATCCTGACCGACAGCTACTAACAGCATCCAACAGAGAAAGGAAAAAGTCAAAGGCAAAGGACATCCTTGTCTTGGGCAGCTTCTGATGGGTGGCATTCAAATAAAGCATATGGAAAATTGTAGAACAGTTGGGCAGAGGTTATAAACTGATGTCTGAAATTAAATTTCCCCACTACTACAAAATGATAGTCCCACAGAACCCTATTGACTGCCTCCTCTGAACCTAATGGTAGGAGGCAGCAACTTTTATTCTCTCGGTTAACGTGATCAATGTGTTTAATGCTTCTTAAAGTTTATGAATTGTAGCTCCTCTTGGAGAAAAGCCAGACTGGTCAGTGTGGGTGAGCTGGAAGGGCTGGAGACAGTGTGTTTGCCATGATTTTCACTTGTGTTTTAAGGACTAGTTTAATTAATCATATTGCTCAGCAAGAATTTTGGATGAAAGATCTGATATATCCAAAAAAAGAGAAAAATGCACAGTACTTGCACCCAATTCTGGACAGCCCCTGAAAGGTTTTTAATGGATTTACCACATAATTTCTGGTTATCTGCATTTCCAGCTTATTTTTTACAGATAGCATCAGTGAGCATCCATTAAAGGATTTAGGAGTCCTTTCAAGGTGAACCGCTCTGTGAAAAGGGGCTTCTGAATCCCTTGAATGATACTGTATGTCCAGAAAGCACATGTAATGGGTGTTCCTCTATAAGTTCTGCTTATAGGTTCTATAAGTACTGTTTATAGAATCTGTACGGAGACAAAACTTGTCTTTGTACACAGAATTTCTGTTGGGCTCAATGGACTTCTAAGGGTGAATATGACTGAAGCTCAGTGCCACCTCAACCCCAGCAAACTCTATGGGTGTGGGACTAGGTTCATTAAAAAAAAGGAAGCAGCAAACCAGAAGGCCTTCCTCCCACCCTGTAATTTCTCTATATGAAACCTATTCCCTTAACTTATAAAAAGAAATAACAAAATTTGTAAAAAAAAAGAAGAAAAAGGAAAAGCAATTCTACATGAATTCCTCAAAATGTCACTGGGCCTCCTGTACCACAGACATTACCTTCAATCTTCCACAACATCTCACAACAGTAGAGTGATTCCTCCATGTAGCAAAGTGAAAGAACTAAAATTAATTTGCATGCATGTAGTTAAGTCAAAATGAAACTCATTTGCACAGACATATTCCATTTAGTTTAGAGCCACCTTCCCATTATGAAGTTTTCAACCTCATCATTTTCTCCCCAAACTTCCATCATGACTATCATTACTGCTCACTTTTCAATCTCTTTTTACATCAGAACAATCCCCAGCATCTGAAACATCCTACATCTCCAATAAACATGCTTTTGTTGAGAGGATGTGCCAGATGATTAATTAGATCGGACCAAGGCAATTTTCTGTATTTTTGAATGATGCTGCATGTCCCAAAAGCAGGACTAGATGATGCTTTTTGAATATGTGCTCAACAACAGAAGAAAAAGATAAAGAAAAAAAAATCCTTGCAGATGTGGATTTACACTTATCACCTAGTCATATACAGAGCAAGTGAAAGGAAATTCATTGTATTGGGGATCAGATGATAAAGAAAATAAACATTTCTTTCATAATGCTGCATACAGAAAGAATTTATACCATACCTTAGGCAGCACTGGTGACTGTTTCCAGGTTACATTTAAAGTATAACCTTGAATATATAGCTACCACTTTAACTTGGATGCATGTCGGGCATCCCTCTCTGGCTGGGCAGGAACTCACATAATCACAGCATTGTCTAGGTTGGAACAGACCCTTAAGATCACCAAGTCCAACCTTTAAGATCACCTAACACTGCCAAAACCACCACTAAACCATGTCACTAAGTACCATGTCTACCCATCTTTTAAATACCTCCAGGGATGATGACCCTAAGGTGACCCTAGACAGCCTGTTCCAATATTTGATAACCCTTTCTGTGAAGAATTTTTCCCTAATATCCATCCTAAACCTCCCCTGGTGCAACTTGAGAGCATTCCCTCCTGTCCTATCACGTGTTACCTGTGAGAAGAGACCAACCCCCACCTCTCTACACTCTCCTTTCAGGTAGCTATAGAGAGCAATAACATCTCTCCTCAGCTGCTTTTTCTCCAGACTGAACAATTCCAGTTCCCTCAGCTGCTCCCTCACAGGACTTGTGCTCTATAACCCATACGGCATTACCCCATTGTGTTTCCCAAGTGAGGAATGCAAAGAAAGGGCTTCCTGGTTTGGGGAGAATTATTTGGGTATGAGACTTTACTGCAATATTGGTGTGAATCATATTTCTGAAAAAATAAAGAACACGCACAGCAAAGTGCCCAGGAAGCTATAGAAGGCTGTTGCACAGCACTTTAAACACTACCACAGCAGTTGTTTGAACAGAAACCTTATAGTTGACATTCCCCAGGACTACTCCCAGAAGGAACTTCTAATTTCTAGAAAACTGGCATAAACAGTAGTCAGCAGCATGTAATAGTGCAGTTCCCAGATGTTAAGAAACTAACGCTTTTCCATAAAAGCAAAGAGGTCAAACTTTCAATTTTGCCTAGTATTAAATGAGCACCTTTATTAGAGGCAATCAGTCTACTGCTTCAATAGTTAAGGAAAAATATAAATCATTAATTTTGCAGTTCTAGTGAAGTAAATCTCCCAGCTTTTTAACTGTCACGTAAGTAAGCTGGGTCTATAACACCTGCCCTGTCTACTTCACACCCCAATCAGACATCACGATAACTTACTCTGTAGCTGAAGCTCAGCTGCCTCTGTCACAGATGAAGGCTGCCCTGTACAAAGGCTGACACAGCTGTATTGCTCAATTGTATTACTCCATAAAGTAACTTAAGCCACTTTGGCCTTTCTTGGCCATTTGTGTCACCAGCACACAAGACCCTTACTGTGGGAAGACGTATCAAGAATTCTAACAGCCCACGTCCTCGGTTATATCCAAAAGGAGTTTCAAACAGCACAATGAAAAGTAGTATCTTGAGAACCAAAACCACAGCATCTTGAATCTGGTAACACAGGTATCCCTTCCAAAACTGATGTGACTTCTCCCTGCTCAGCTTCAGAAATTTAGTAGCATTTCAGCATAACATGGTATAGTCAAATTAAATGTCTATGTATTGCTTTTTTTTTTTTTTTCCTGAAGGATAACTTAAAAAATAATGTTAAAGATTCTTTTCAGAAAGTTAATTTTCATTTTATAAGCCTGGTATTATTTTAGAGGATAGTATTATTTGGTTTATGGATTTTTTAATTCAGCCTTTGTTCTTTACCCATTTGTCACATGGCCATGATCTGAAATTAACAGGACAGAAAGACTTCATATATTTCTTCACAGTAATTAGCAAGAAGAAAATGCTACAAAGGAAGTTCTACCTTGGAACAAGTAATTCTTTAAAACTAAAAGTGTGGTGAGAATAAAGCTGATCTTAAAGAAATATTCTAAAACTTCCAGACTCCTGAAAACATAAAACAATCAGAGATGAGAGAATACCAGAAGTACAGATAAAAAACACAGTAAAAGCTTAAGCAAAGAGGATGAAGAAAGGCAAAAGATCAAAAACTAAGTCAACCTCAAAGTAGACATCCAATGCAAAGAATAGAAATTCTAGAGTTTATGTAAAACTTAGTAAATGTTCTTCTAAAGAAATGTTTTGTAACTTTAAGGAAGCTTTGCCCACTTAGCTAGAAGCCTTTTGTGTGTTAGTCCATTATTAAAGATTAGCAAGAGAATTACAGTAAAAGCTATGTTGCTTTCACTTGAAAAGTTCATCTACCATAGCATGCCATTTAAAATTATTACCACTTTAGGTTCTTTTAAGAAAGATTAAAAAGGTAAGACTGAAAATAGAGACTGTACAGTCTCTGTTACAGTGCATAGAAAAAATAAACAGCACATGTTTGAATCCACTTTCTGGCTGACCAACATAATTGACAATGTAGGAACTGAGCAAACTCAGCATTGCAATTTTTATTGAAAAGACATGATAAAATGTTAAAGAAACTAAGAAAACCAGACAATAAAAAATAGTTTCATGCAATAAAAACTAGTTATGTTTAACTGCAAACGCTCTTCAATCTTTGCATTAGAAACATTATACTCTTCAATCTAGGTACTACAAGTTGTATTTGGTGTCACTTCAGTTACTGAGCTGCAGAATGCAAACAGATAATGTAAACTGTGAAACACAGCTCTGAATTACAAGTCCAGTTACTTGGAATGTGATACAGAGCAAAGTTCAACTTAGACAGCACTCTGCAAAATGACTCTGCAACCACCATACCAGACAGCAACCTAAAGACTGCTTTAATTTTCACCAGCATTTAATGTTCCTTACTGCTGCTAAGGACAAACAAGGCACCTAAAGAAGAATAAGACCTATGGAAACAGTGCTTAGGCTCCCTCACAGCCACAGCCACTTAGACAAACAAGGAGAGCATGCTAACTGCTATATTACTTCATAAATTATCTCAAGGATTTCCTTTGGTTGTCACTCTGCTGCAGTGCAGCCTGTTCTCACTGTGCAGCATAATTCCTCAAGCTCTCCTATGAGACAAAGTGAATAATTTCAACCACCCTCCTCTCAAGCAGCAGGAACAAAAGACAAACCACCTAATGGAAGGCTGAACCACCTTCTGTTGCTCCTCCTCACGGTGGTCTTGCCTCTTCTGGACAGGCAAACCAACGCTGCACTACATCACTAATTATGGACACTGATGAAGGTACTCTGAGATTTGCAACTCACCTCCAAAGGCTGAATGATCACTACTGCTAGAGACCCAACAGAGGTTTTCTGCTAGATTGCTTTAACACAACATCAGCAAACACAGCCCAGAAAATCAGATTAATTTATAAAGCTTTTGCCAGAAAACATTCAAAGTAGCAAGCTCACAAAATTCTTCTGCAAATTTTGGAATTACCAATGTCAAATTTAAGCATTTTGCAATTAAGGTGCATGCTAAATTGCCTGAATTCCAACAATCTCTCAAAACGTCTTTTCTGCCATTCTGGAAGAAGGGCAAAACCATCTTTTATTAGCCAGCAAATACAGAGAAAGAAAAAAGTAATAGCCAAAGCAACTCAATGCACAGAAAATGACAGGGATATGTAGCTAGAAGTATGGATAACTGCCTTAAGGCTGGGAAGATCGTCCTAAGGCTTGGCTTGTTCATATACAAAACCACGAAAAGATGGAAAGAAAGGTTAACTGTCTCATTTAAGGTCTCGTTGGAAGACTGCAACAGAAACAAGCTAAGTGCCCAAAATCATAGCCTGTTACCATAATCACAAGACATTCTCTGACCTGTGATCTGAATAACAAGCAATTGACCAGGCATTGTTTGACAGACACCATCCTATGCCCCCAACCCACACAGGTTTGGGTAATAGCAAAATTGCTGAACCACATGCAATTTTTCTGAGAGCTGTTAAGAAAAAACTAAGTTTTCCTTGCCACCAAGTTACATAGTATATTCTAAATTATTTTCTACTGTGTAACAGGAGATGCAACCATATTTTATTTTTTTTTTATTTTTGTATACTGGGATTGTTACTTTAATTTAGTTCACTTTTTTACCTGCTTAAAGATGTTAAAATGTATCAGCGATGTTTTCACTTGATGTCTAGCACATGCAGTAGAATCCTATTAACCTAAAATGGAATTTAAAAAACAAAAAACCAAACAAAAGGTATTCAACAAAACCAGTGGCCTCGATACCTCAGGATAACCAAACAAAACCCCCCAAAATACCACCAAAACCACTCCTCAAAACTGTAAAAAGACAGTTTAGCTCCAACAAGGATTATACAAATCCAGATCAGCAAACATTGCACATATACGATGAGGTCCTGCTGTCAGATTTACAAAACTCCAGCAAAGGAAAGAGCAGGAGAATGCTGGCTGCTGGAGGGGTAGACCATACGCCTCTTTGTTGCAGGCCCCCTCCAAAAAAGTATCCAGCATGGCCTAGAAATCAATTTACAGAAATCTTTGAGCCTGTACTGTTAAATGACTGTGTGAAATGGAAAAGGAACTAGACTACTTATGAACAACTGGCCATGCTCACCGTGTTTGTATTTAGCCTGGGGAAAGAAGGGGTTTATTTGTTTGGGGGTGTGTGTGTTGTGTTCACAAATGTTTGAATACTTGCTAAAGCAACAGTTATTACTGAAAATACCTTGTTTGAAAACGCAGTAACAGCTGTGTGTTCCACAGCCATACATTACAGTGAAAGTTGATAATTTTTTAAATGCAAAACATAATCCCCACCAGTAACAGAGCTCTCTAAATTAAAAAAACTCCAGCACTCCTCTCAGCCAGGAGCGTGTGTGTGAGTAGTGACTGTGGCTGCAATGGTGCACGCTCACACACGCACATTGGTACGATGGGGGGAAAAGAGCTAATAATTGGGTCCCACTGATTCAGTGTGTGAGCTTTTCCAACCTTGAGCAAGATCTCCACGGGAGATACCCACCACAGAGCCAGATCTGTGGACTACTGCACCACAAAAGTAGTGGTTCTTTGCTGCTTAACAGAACTCGGTGAGATTAAGATAAAATGCTTCCTCTCTACATGGTTCTTTTAACAAATCAAGGATTTTGCATGTGACAATAGACGGTTAAACCATTTATTTCTTCTTTTTCTTCCTTTTGGTAAATGAATAGAATTATTTCAATATTAAAAAACTATACTACTTGTGAAAGCAATGAGCATACCTGCAGTAGACAGCAACTTCTAAGAAATTAATACATGCAATTAGCAAACAAGCTATTAGTTGAATATACTCTCCCCTTACAAAAGAACACCAAGATTGCCTTATTTTCACCTCATACTTACTCACCAGCACTGCACATAAACACCTTCTTTTAACAACAGGATCAAGAAGTCTCCCCTTGAGGAATTTAGTAAACAATGCAGAATGCCACACTTCAGAATGAAAATTTACATGGTGTATAAACCAGCAGAAAAGACATCCCAAACTCAACCCTCCTTCAAGCAGCGATATACACTGCAACAATTCAGATGTCTTTGGAGAAAGCATGTAAGGTGCTGCCAGCCTTACCCACAGGATTCAGAAGAGATTTTGCCTCCCTCAGCAAGAAGCTTCCCTCTTGTCACCTGCAGCTACAGCACTATCTTTAAGGTCTTCACCATGGACTGCAATAAATCGATGGGGTCTGACTGATATCCTAATCAGCAAGGACCTGGTTCACAGAGGTTAACTAACTTTTTATTATACTATTGAGCCAAGTCACATTGATCACATAAGCACTATCATGCCAGGTTGATGGTGGACTTGGTCTTAAAGGTGTCTTCCAAGTAAAACTATTATTCTATAATGGAAGACTTTCATACTACCTGCACAGCTTCATCTGGAAGGATACTGGATTTCAAGGAAGAATCAGGAAACACACTCCCACAGAAACTACTATATACTTTTGAACAGAAGGCAGAAAACAGAACTTCTAACAGGAAAAAAACACCCCACAAAATAACCAACCAACCTAATAACATACTTACACCACTCAGGGTTTGTGCACTAATCAGATTGTAGTGAAGGGAAACAATAAAGATATAGCAAATTAGATGCTACGAGAGATTTCAGAATTGACTGTTCCCATGCCAAATTCTTTGCCAGGTGAACAATCCTGACTAAAAGCCACAAGTACAAGGAACTGAGACTGCTGTACAGTTAGCTGATAACACTTTTTGATCACAAGCATGAGCCTAATGTCTGATCTGGCCGAGCAGACGAGATGGCAGCTGCAGCTGGCATGCTACCAGCGTGCTCATTTTCATCCCTGGGACTCTAGGACTAAAACCGAACAGTTTCCCTGTAACCTTTTACACCATTCTGGAAAACTGGATTTACTACAGAGAGCAGAAAAGGCAACGGCGGCAACTCCATCTTGGTGCAAACCTTCCTGGAACTCATCTTGAGGGAGCACAAGTTTTCTCTACCCCTAATAGAAACCTGTGCCTTCAAGGAAGGACGCAGAGCCAGGGACTCGCTGCTCATCCCCAGTGATTCGATCTGCATTTCACAGCAGCCTCACAACCCAAGGAAATTGCTGCTTGTTGCTGCAGAAGTGCTGAACAGCTCTACTGGTCTACAGGGAGGCAGGCTGATTTTTATCATTTGGTAAAGCAACCCTCTCGTTTCCCCAAACTTACATGGGGTTTTTTTTACCCCTTAAAGCAAATATTGTTATAAAAACTCAGTTGCCAACCTTATAAACTAAAGTCACCATTCTAAGATCTTGTATTCCACAGCACATAACAGACTAATCACCAAAATGTTTGAAGTTTAGCAATCTGCTACAACTTCTTTCCAAGAGGAGGGTGTTGCTGCAAGGGTGGAGAGGATGCGACAACTTCCTGGTAATGTCCAGCTTTAGCAAACTTTAGGAATGACCTGAGAAGCAATAAATAAGGCTCACAAAAACAACCTTACCATACTTCCATGTTGCTGCTTTGTATGAAATTATGAAAGCAGTTCTGAAAACAACCTGACCAATAAAAGCAAAACACAGTGGCTACTGGTAAAATCCACAGCCTGACAAAAAAATTAGAAATTAGATACCCTGTCACCCTCATAGAGTCAGCATTTCGAGTTAAAACAAAATATATTAATATCAAAAGGGTTATAATTATCCCAATGTTCCCCACCCAAGGTCATTCTTTTGAGTAGTTTAAAAGCCAAAATAATATTTTTTGTTTCTTACAGTCCACTTGATTTCAGGAAACAGAAGATCTGTGTATTTTGAAAGAATGCTTGATAAAACAATATAAATATTGACTTCTTGTTTTTCTGTTACAATAAAAACCAGTTAATTAATCACTCTCACGATTCAGGCATTTACACCATGCTCATCTCTGTGATTCTTAACTGTCCCAATACAGGTGGCAATATCGAGAGACTGAAACAGTAACTCAAACATGGTTTTTTGACAAAAAAGAAATACAGCTCTCCCACTTTTACAACAGTGCTCTAAATACATCACCTTAATTTGGACTTATTTTTTGTGTATTAGTTCAAAAACAAAGGTGTTAACAAGGAGAAATTTAATAGTATTTATATTTTAAAAAAGGCCACACTAAAAATGGAGAGAAGTTTATGGAAGCAAAGAGTTACATGGAACCCATATCACCAGCAGAGTTTACCATCTACTAAATTAGCCAAAATTTAATTCGAGCACTGTGATAATAAGACAATCTACCTGCTCAGCTACCATGAGAACGATACTAATGGAATTACCTAGACAATCTGGACACATAAAATATATTTTAGAGGCTGTTTCCCAGTGAGGTCACCCAGTACTAAAGCCTGATGAACTAATTTTGCTAAGAGATTTCAGCGCTCTAGTTTACAGAGGATTGTGTCACATGAGAAAAATCTCCTGGGAAACTTGGCCTTAGGAAAGAGAATGTCAGTAGGTGAAGATTGCTAAAGCTGTGCGCCTGGAAGCTCAAGGCAACACGCTGACAGCATAAACTGTTTGTTAGTGAAGCACACTTCGAACAAAACATGTTAGAAGACCTAAAAATTGCGTGATGTTGGCCATTAGACAGTTTTAACATGATAACTCTCAAATCACAAAGGGCAGGCAACCTCTACCTTCCTCAGTAGTTTTAGAAATACAGCCGGTACTGGTGTTAAGCACTACAAATGGGATGGTCCGAAGATTTTTCAGAATGGCTCCAGGAAGTCAATATGCAAAACAAAAAAGGAAGAAAGCAAGCAAGCTAACACAAAACCCCAACAGTTCGCTTTAGTTGTTAGAGAACATTTTTAAAAGTCACAGGGAAAAAAAAAATTAGAAAAGCTGTAGGAAATACCTTAAAAAAATAATAAAGTCTGACAGAATCAGTAGGGGACGCCTGTAACTAATGAGAAAATGCAGGCAAGCTAGAGAGGAAGATCAGGTCAGAAATGCCAGATATGATGGAAGAACTGTATGATGTGACAGTGGAGGCCCTGGAGACAACAGACAAAGACAGAAAAAGCAGAGAAAGAGACAGTGCTCAAGAGATGGTGCTGAGAGAGAAAGTAAAGAGCAGGTTTTCTAGCAGAGCAGGGAGGGGGGAGGAAATCCGAGGACCCAGGGAGAGCCAATATATAAGAACCCAAAACTGTTTGCCAAGCCTATTTACACTGATTTAATCATGCAGAGTTGACAGATCTCAAACTAGGAGCATAGTGGGGAGGGAACAGTGAAGATAAGAACAGGCAAGAAGGTAGATGGTAGATTGCTTAAGTTTTTGAAAGAGCTTTTGCTAAAGCAGTTTTAAAGAAAAGGTGGCCACCATATGCAGCAGAGATCTTGTGAAGGATGAAAGGAAGAAAGAGCGAAGCTACAGATCATGCTGATGCCAAACAGACAATGAACATGGAGAAAGCAGCCTTGGAAAAGCTAGAGAAAACACTAAATCCAAAAGAGAGGGATAAGAAAGGCCACCCAAGAACATGAGGAATCAAAGTACTAAAGAACAGCAGATTAGAGGACAGAAAAGAAAGTGTAGATCAGTGGCCAGAAGCAGAGAAATCTCATTTTATAATCTGTGCAGCCTGAAGGGCAAACAGGCAATACAGAGCTAGAAAAAAAAATTGTTACAATACTGTACAAGAAGGAAAACAAAGTAGCATTAAGAATGTCCATGAAACTTCCCTGCTACAGGTTCCAAAGAAAATGAATTTAAAAGTTATTTTAAAAAGGAACCAGGGGTATCATCAGGAAAAGGAAAGTAATATTTAGTTGATGCTCTACCTATTAATTTCTTTTGAAATGGGGAAGCACCAAACTTTCAAATAAACATTGGGGAAGGCCAGTTTTCCATTGGCTTGCTGACCCAATCCTTCCCCCTCCTGCAGCCACACCATCACCAGATTTTATGCAGAGGGACAGGCAAGTCAAACAAGTAAGTAGAATGGGAGCAGAAACAACCCCTTGCACCAGGAACAGGAAATGACACTGGAATGTAAGTACAAAACTCTGTCAAAACGTACCTGTCTGTAAGGCCTGGATCTGCTAAGTGCAATGTTAACACTCTTTACTTGCAGTCTTCCACCAAAACATCTTTGCTCATTCCTTTCCTTGAGGAACAAATTGCATTTTTCCAAATGCTGGCTCTGCTTTACAGCGTGTAGTTAATAGCAGCATTAAATAAAGAATATCAATGACAGGAAAACATCTGCAAAACAAATTCACAAAAGAGCACTTCTAGTTTGTATCTATTTGTCTACCTCTATTCAACTTCTACTGTGCAGCAAACACACTTAATATGATAGCTACATGAATAACTCATCACTGTTTCCTGGTTATTAAGACTTGCTCTTATTCCCTAGTTTAAAAATGTGATAGAGTGCAAATGCATTTACATTTGTGGAGAATTTCTACACTATCTTACAACCAATATCTACAACTTAGACAAACTGTTCATATCACTATTGTCATGTGAACTGAGAAAACTCATCTCTCCCCTACAATAAGGAAGTAGGAGTCACGTAGGCAGGTGCACATTAAGTGCTATCAAGGGCTGTCAACAGACAAACAGAATCACCTCAGCTATCCAGTGAAACACCAGTGACAAAATACAAGCTACCTGCAACCCAGAATCAAAACCTGTGCAAAGAGCAGCACTAGCATGCAACAGAGACATCTGGAAGAACTATCTTACACCAAAAAAGAATATATATATATGCATTAGAAATTCACATCCCAAGCCTGTACACACCTTCACTTGGTTTGCTATGCCATTCTCACATAGGAACATATTTGGGTTGACTGAAAAAATGCAGCCTATTTTGAAAGGCTGTTTTGTGTCACTGAAAACATCTGCTGCATATATTGCTCCCTGTAGGAATAAGCCTCTAACAGGAACCTAAATTCACTGGATGAGCCAGAACAGCTACAATACAATACACACACAGGGGGCAACCCCCATCACAGAATCTCCACCTTGCCACTGTTTATTCTCCATCCATAGACTGCCCTTTTTTAACGTACTTAATTTACTGCTCTCCCTAATAATGCAGACTGTCTGCTCCCCTTCTTGATTTCTTTCAAGATTAAGGATATTATTAACAGAAATGCTAAGAACTGTGCTGCATAAGCCATGGGAATATGGAGAGCTTTTTATCATCATCTCTGAATCTAGGTCCAGCTATCTCACCCTCTATCCATCCTATCTCTTACAGTTCTCTTTCCAACCTCTTCCACTCTGGGCTCATGCCTCTCCTTTCCTAAACCAAGTACCCTCACCATCATCTTCCAAAGCCCTCCTCTGCATTCATGTCATCCTGTATCCTCCCAGTACCAGCTTTATTTTCCACACAGTTGACACATACAGCATCTACTCTAATGGGGAAGTAGTAGATGCCAGAACGTCATCCTGTTAGGTGCTTTCTTACGTAACAACTGTTTGAAAGAGCAAATAAAAACTGCATATTATCTAAAATTATTTAATCTCTCCCTCCTAAACGGGGAAAATATAACGTGTCACTGAGAGGAGTGTGGGGCCAAGCTCCTACAGTCAAGGTGAGCCTGTCCCTATCATGACTATAACACTTCATCCATGACTGGAGGGTGACTCAAGTGACTTTCTGCCATTACCAGCCTGGACATGGCTGTAACTGACAGGAGGTGACAGACGGTGGGTTTCAAGGCTCGGGAGAAAAGGAACTGCAGGACAGAGACTAACAGATCCAGACCCCCACCTGCGCTCCACGGGACGTGGCTCTGCCAGCACTCCCGTACTCGGGCCCTCCCTCACGGCCTGGCCCACGGCCTTCCCCACACCGTGAGCCCTTGCCCAGAGCCCAGAGCCCCACCGGGGCGGGGAGGAGCGGTGCCACCCCCTGAAGGCGGGGCCGGGGCCCAGCTGCCGCTGCGGGGCGGCCGCGCTCGCCATCCCAAGGCGTCTCCCACCTCAGCCGCGGCAATGGCGGCATTTCCCCTCAGGGCCGAGCTCACCTTTCCCGCCGGTGCCGGGCACGTGCCGCCCGGTATTAATGCCATTAATGAAGCCCAGGTGCTCGGTTCCCGAGTCCTCCAGGCGAGCAGGGTTTCAGAGAAGGCTGTGCCAGAGAGCAGTATGGCTGCCTGAGGAGAGGGTACCCGAGGGGCGGCCGGCAGCCCTGCTCTGGCTGCCCGGTGCCTGTGGGAGAGGGGAGCTGAGGTACCCGCAGCCTCTGCCACCAGCCACCCAACCGCAGGGAAGTGTCCCTCAGCCCCGATAAACCACCGGCACCAGCTGGAGCTCGTTTTTCTCCACAGCCCCAGCTGAGTGTCGTCTCATGGGGTACCCCCCATCCCAGGTGTGCAGCACTTGGCTGGCCAGGTGTTTCAACAAAGAGCAGTGCAAATCGAGTCCTTCCAAACCCCAGAAAACGTAAAATGAGTACAATCATTAAGTTTAAGTACCTTAAACTTACCCCTCATTCTTGGGGCCGACTTGTTCAGTGTTAAACTTACACACAACTTTTTACTCATGAGCCTTAAACACCTCAGGCTAACTTTTTTCAGTGTTACAGGTTAGAAACTCCAGCTTTATTTCAATGGCACAGTCATCTACTCCCATCACAGGAAAACAGTTTAAAAGCTGAGCAAACTCTTAACACAAACAGTGCTTTTCACCACCTCCTGCAAATACCAATTAGAGTATTTGGGGATACCGGAGGAATTCGGGGTTCCTAAGACTGCATCTGCACCATCTCCCAAAGCTGTAGGCTTCAAGAGAGAGGGCAGAGCAAACCTTCCTCTTCTCCATTTTTCAGACTCTGCTGCCTGCCCTTCCTTTTAAGGCTCCTGCAATTCCTATGGACATCTGTAATTCTGTTCTCCATTAGTTCAACCAACTGCCATACCTTCCAGTGTAATCAGCGTCACTCCAGCCTCCACTGTCTGTCGTGGGTTTCTCAGTCCCATTAATCTGAAAACAGATGAGAAAGAGAGTTAATACTGACACTGGGAGTTTCATATTAAGGGTGTCTTTGATCTCCATTCACTTAATGGAACAAGTAGCAGCTTGCTTGGACCTTACCGGTCATCTTCTCAGATCACTTGCTAATGATCCAGGTGCCGAATCAATGTTACTTGACAATTTTATTTGCACAGAGATACTGATCAGTCAGTAGGCCAACTGGACCAGCAAGATTACTCCTGGTGTGTTGTGGGAGTGCAGGTGCAAGTCACTGTGCAAACATGGCCATAGTGGTCCAGCCCCAATACTTGTCTCTGTTCCCTGCATAGAAGAGATGGGCCTTTTCTGATAAAAGAATAAAATATATAGACACAAGGAATTTGCCTTTCATTTGACCCATTTTGGATAAAATCATCGAGGCCTTTGCCTCAGGTCACAACAGTCTGTACACTGGCCCTGTGAACTGAGAACCGAGTGGACTCCATAAGAAGCAGGTTGTTCCCTGCTCTCCTTCCAGGCCATTAGCTATTCCTTTGATTAGTTTGCCTTCATCCCTCGGGGTCCCATATTTCCTTTCCATACATAATATGCCATACATTGTATTACTCTTCGCTCAGTTTTAAAGCACTATAGAACACATTTTTCTTTCTGGGCTTGTCCAACATGAGCTCATATACCTCAGGTCCCTTTTTCTTCCCCTGAACGTTGAAAATAAAATATCACAACTAACCTAATATTTTTGTATCCATCCAAATCCTTAAAAGCTGTGGTAAATCCTACCATCGTGGAGATAGGTGAGAATTAGACCTCGAGTACCCGCAGAAATCAAATGTATGATTACATCCTTTGCAGTTCTGGGCTCCAAATTTAGCCCGTCAGGTTTGCATGTACTACTGCTGCTGACTTCAGTGGGAATTGCACATGTGAAACTAACAGAATAATCAGGCCCTGAAAATTTGAGCTTGTGTCCCCAAGCATAGCTACTGCATTTTTAACTGATTCAGTGTGAGATGCATCTGTGACCCTAGAGCAACAGCAACAGCTGGGAGTATGTGCTGGCACCCAGAAAGCTAGTGCTGTCTTTCCACATGGGATATGCAGCAGTCTCCAACCTGCCCTGCTTGTATTTAAAACACAAACTTAGATATAATATAAAGCAAGTGTTTCTGTTACCATGACATCGAGCAAGAAAATAAACATTACGCTCCCTAGAAAATGAAATACAAGGTAACAGAGCGCTTTAGCAAGTCTAATGGCACAAGTCGGAGCCATCATAACACATTACAGAAGGCAAATGAAAAGGTTGATTTTGATATCTTGAAATGAGAGAGGAAAACACTGCAATATTTTTCCTACAGAAAAAGACAGTCTAGATACTCTTTGTCCCAAGCAAGTGTTGGAAAAGCACTATTTTTATTTTCATTTTAATCTTCTGGTTTTGAAAAGCTGTTTGTTGGGGGTTTTTTGCCTGAATTCCCCAACTAGGGACCAGATGTACAAGTCGCTAGGTACTTCCTAGAAATCTGCCAAGCAGAAATTAGATTATTTTAAAAAAAAACCAACAAAAAACCCACAACCAAAACCAACAAAAAAACAGGAACAAATCATTAAAATCTAAACCACAGAGATTTTTAGCTATTATCAATAAGATACTCCTTTATTCCTGAAAGAAATGCATATTCCAATGTTTCATACCTGATATTAATGGTTCAGCATCCCAATTCTTCATCTGCAGGCTGACAAGCCATTCACTTAGGAAAGCAAAAAGTTACACAGATTATCAAATTCAAACCTGAAGGCTACATAAGTAGTTGCTATAACACAACCACGCAAAGAAAATACAGGCAATCATCAAAAGAAAAATAAAATAATAGGAACATTTCACACACATACTTTAAATTAAGCTTCCAGGATACCTATATTATACTCTTTTTTGTTAAAATAGATAAAGGTCTTGGTTTAATATTTACTTTCCAGTCTACTTCAAGTCCTCTTTGTAACAGAAGGTGGAGAACTTCCAATGATAATTCAGTAGAAATCACTTCATTCAACAGACAGAGGAGTTACACTGAGTACAGGGCTGAAAAATGTTGCAACATTAATGTGGTACCTCTTCAGGTACCATTTCATTGCTTCAGGACAGCAATGAAATCCTCATTCAATGTGTGTAACTTTAAGGATCTGACCTTGCACTGGTGTATTATTCAAATACATCATGCATGTATATACTGTTTTAATGCATTTTGTACTGCTAATTTTGATCTGAAATAAGATGCCTTCCTAAAAAATGTGAAAAGGTTTCTTTCTTTCAGTTTGGGGTGCATGTGTGGAACTCATGCTGTTTGTTATCTTAGCTTAGATGTGGGGGCCTCTTTGCCCTCATTTTACAAAATCTCAAGCCTTCCCGGTCCAGACAGGAGTCAGGCACGTTCTTTTCGGCAAGTCCATCACCCACCTCCTCTGCCCAATCCTGTGAAGTAAAACCATGACCCCTCCAACGTAACGTTAATTATTTATGTGGTGAAGTTGTCTGTTTTGGATCTGAATTAGCGAGGCGCCGTTGAAGGGAGCCAGGGGCTCGGGCTGGGCTGCCACGTTGACATTCTCATCGGGGAGACGGTGCTGTAAACACCCATACTCGATTCACATGCATGGTCTCTTGGTTGCCTACAGTAATGCCCATCTGTTCGGGTGGCACCATGCCCACTCAAGTTGCTCAAGGGAATACGTGGCTGGGCAGTGATTGGCTTAGGTAGGTATTTTTTCAAACTGGGTCGGTGTCGACCTCCTTTTGGGAAGGCCCAAGAGGAAAAGGAAACAAAAAAGAATTTTCATTTTTTATTTGAATGGATTGTTTTAATTTAACATTCAGCAAAACCTCCACCTTAGTAGATGGTTTTGCTAATTCCTCAGTACCTGTGGCCCCAGCAAGGAAAAATAAACTCAACTATATTCTCATTTTTTAAATAAATGAGTTTAACCTGTTATAATGTTGAGTCCATGTGACATTAAGACCATCTCATCTGCAGCAAAGAAACCTGTCTCAGCAGGCGCTGCCACGTTCTGACAATTGAACTAATTTCTTTTGTTGATGAATATTGGTCGACACTCAAATATGTGAATTCCTAAGTAGTCATACCAAAAGTCATAGCTTGAATTTTGTGGGCAGAATGGTGAGCAACACTATGTGCCAAATTATTAGTCAGATCAAGTGAATGTTACTGTACAAAAATGTGATTCCAAAATACACAACAAGCACAAACATGCATAAAGATACAGAAAATTGACGTGCAATATCATGAAAGGACTAACCTCTTTTGGTTCCTAAACTGGAATAATTTTCAAATATAGTCTTTTACCTCTCCAAAGCCAAAAACTTTGCTTTAGTGAAGTGCATTGTACAGCTAAGCCATTGTCTGTCACATTGCTCTATCAAAGAAGTTGGGGGAGAACGACACATGCCACCCTTTCTTCCTGCAAATAAACGGTGTGTTTAATTCAAGAGAAAGCTACCATTATTACCAGAAAAAAAAAAAAAAGGGGGGGGGGGAGAAAAGAGATGAAAATAATCCATCTCCTTTTCATTTGGGAGACAAAAGCCTTTCAGTGCTGTGTCCATGCGCTCTGACTACTGTTTTGACACTGTGTCAAGATGCTCCCACTCTGCTCCAGCTCTCAGATCACAGTTGGAGTGTCTTGATACAGTGTTGAATCAGTAGTGTCAGCAAGTCTCACAGCAGAGTCAAAGAGCCTCAATGTAGCCTCAGAGCAGGTAGAGTCAGAGAGACCTTTCCCCCAAACCGAAGTAGGCAGAGGGTGCTCCTTTTCTTTTTTTTTTTTTAATTATTTTTAATTGTTTGTTTTAACACATTTCGACCCAGCTGCACCAGACTCATGCTTCTAATTACTCTCCTTTCTGTCAGTATCAGAGCTAACTCTCTCCTAACCCCGAAGAGCTGTTAAAAAGCAGCACGGAATGATGTTAATATTTTTTTTGAAAGAGCAATCCCAGGCACAGGCAGAGAGGACCTGTGCTTTCTCAGCACAGCTGGTGCCGTAGCGAAGGTTTGTTAGTGGGGCCAGACCCTGCTTTGGTGACACCTTGCTCTGCTGAGTGATGGCACTGCCCTGCCACCCTGGGGAGAAGTGCAGGGAGCCTGCTGTTGGGGACCCAAATGGAAACGTGATGTCCCCTACCGTAGCCACTGCCTGTATCTGCAGCCCAAAGCCCTGGCTTCCCTGACATCGACAGGAGGCTTCTCAGCAGGGTCACGGGGGGCACCATTTTTCTTACTCACAGCAGAACAGATTGACACAACTGCTCTTTTCAGCAAGATGATGCCACGCACGATGAACACAGTGTCCCCACACGGATGGGGAGAGGACACTGACACATGTGGGCAGGGTTCTGTCCTAACAAACAGGGATGGCAATCCTGACGCAGTGAAGGACAATGGCTCCATAAAGAGGCCAGAGGAGCTGAAAAATCAGTGTTGTACAAGAGGGGGAGAGGGTTTGAAAGCTTTGTTACTAAGTGTGAAAAAAACCCAACCAAAACAGGAGATAGGTTTAATGCCTGAAAGTTTGTCCTTCTTAATTTTTTTTTAATTATTACTTCACTTAGAGAAGTAATGTTTAATAACTGATGATCTCAGAGGTCCCTCCCAACCACTAAGGTTCTGTGATTCTGTGTGAAAATTTGTCATAGAATCAAAGAATGGTTCGGGTTGGAAGGGACCTTGAAGATCATCGAGTTCCAACCCCCCAACCTTCCACTAGACCAGATTGTTCAAAGCCTCATCCAATGTGGCCTTAAACACCTCCAGGGATGAGGCATCCACAGCTTCTCTGGGCAACCTGGGCCAGGGTCTTACCACCCTCAAATTACAAAAAAAAAAAAAAATAAATAAAATTATTATAACTACTGCACTTAGAGAAGTAATGTTACTTCTTCCTTGTAAACTCTCCTCATATCTTTAGATCATCACTAATCCAACAGCGTGACTTGAAAAGCTTGACACCACAACAGACACCCCTCAGATAGTAAGAAAATGAAGGGATATTCTAAATAAGTGTGAGTAGAGACCAAATTAAACAGTATATGCATGGGTAGAAAAAGGGGTTGGCAAGAGGAAAACTGTAACACCAACAAATACCAAGGGGCAGGACATGGTGCTAGCTTCTTTTTGTAAAAAAAATAAAATAAATAAAATGCTTTAAAGATTGAATATGCAAACTATTCCTGGGCTTCCACTGAGAAAAGATAGAAAAGGTACACAGACCCCAGGATTTCAAGCGTTGCTGCCAGAACAGCCACGTCTGGGAGGACCAAGCCACATCTAAGGCAACAGTCTCTAAAGCGTTGAATGCCAAGCGCTGTACCAGGCGTCACGTTTTGGGACGAGATGGATGTTATTTGAGAAAGAATGGAAAAAGATCGGGGTTTAGAAAGAAAATAACTAGACTTAAGAGGCTGGATTAGAAAAAGTAAATAGGTCAAAAGTCAATTTTGCTGTAGCTTTACATCTATATATGAAATATAGTCAATTTTCTATCCTAACACCAGGGGGGCGCACAGATCGATGTATATAATTTAGGTTAAATGACCACTGCAGAGTGAGAAGCATGCATTCTTCTCACAGCTGAGCCAAATTTATCCCTGATATAAATGCAGTGAGTTCACTGAACTTTTAGCAGGGATACGTTTGCTGATTAATATGGTCAATACCTTTTCAGTAACTTGTTGCTTGTGCAGGTGCAATGTGTACACACACACACAAAACTGTCTTTAATATCTCTGTAGTTACTTCTTCCTTGTGATTATTGAACTGCTGTTTACATAAAATATTAAAGCACTTACAAATAGTTATAAAACAAAGCAATAAATGCTCAAGATCATATCTAATATGAAAATTTTACACTCTTATTTCACATTCTGCTTTTGCAGGCTGCATAACAAAATGGCAGTAGAGATTTCAATTCAGCAGGAAAAGCGGCAAAATGAGAAGTGGGAAGAGGGACTGACCTCCCCACAGAAAGCTGAGGCTCAGACAGTGTCTTCTGTGTGTTTTGAGATCCTTGGGGTAAGGTATTATTTAAGATGCAAAGTATTTCTATTTAAAACAAACACAACTCACTGACCGCTGTGGTGGCTTTCTTGCAGGCACCTTTCCAGCAAGCAGAAGATGGGGTTTTCCTTCTCCTCTGCCCGGGCTGGCCCTGGGGGGCTGTGGCAGCCTCGCTGGCTGCAGGGGAGCTCTCTGACCCGTCCTGACCATTTGCTTCCACCCACCACAAAGAGCGGGGCTGCCCCAGCGCTCTCCCAGCCGTCTCTGGAGGTAAAGGAGAAATTAAAGATTGTATCATCGAGGCACAAATTAAAATCTTTACTGGTGGAAACCTGGTAGAAAGTCTCACAAGAGAATGAATTATGTATTTGAACACTTAAGATTTCCTTGCCTTTATTACAGCATGGGGTCTGAACTCTGCTTTCTTCCCTGCACTTTATTACATGGTTAGAAGTCCCGCAGTAGGAAACTTGCAGTTTGAATTTTGAAGCACCTATAGTGTCATACTTTTTATTTTAATATTTGTCACCAACAGTGCCGACAGATAAAAAGTGCTGGCTCCCCACAGCATGATATGCGGGATTTTCAATAGAGCTACACAATTGCTTTTGCTAAGTGCTTGCGGGGCTCACAGTGCCAAATCCCGCAAATTGCTGCATTCAGGCCACTTTGCAGTGCTGTACCAAGGCAAGTGGTATTAAAAAAGTTAGTTGCTTGCAGGAGGGACACATGCCTAAATGTCTGATTTATTTTTAAATTCCTCAGTAATTGTCTGAAGACATTTCTGCAACTCAATTCAGTAATTGTAGCAATTAAGAGATGGTCAAAACTTTTTGTGTTCACTTACAATTTATTCTGTGTGTTGCATACAGCTTTAGAAAAAAGAAATATATTTTCCAGCTCCAAAGTTGGATAGTCAAGGAGCAATGTCACCAATCGTGGAACATTCTATTTATGGATTACTACTTAATTTGGTTTTATCCTTAATTTATAGGAATATTGTTGTTCATATCCCAGCCTCAGATCAGTATTATGGTGTAAATTATTTCACGTGCACAGCAATGCTAGGTGTGGAATAGTTACACCTGAGGCATCAGGAGAGATTTTTGTATCTCCTGTCTTATTCACAGGTCAATTAAAAAGCTGATTAAACCCAAAAAGTCTATGATGATAATTGTTGGAAATAGACTGAGATGATAATTGGTTTAATGACTGCTAAAGGAGTCATTGGGATGTGTGTCTCTCAAGGAGCCTGAATGGCACTTTAAGAGCTAGATTCATCCTGGGTGTTGGTTGTTGACTTTAATGGTATTACTCCAAACTCTGATTTGGATCAACTTACAAAATATTGCAGACAAGACAAATTGTTTTTAAAGGATGTCTCTGCTGAGCTTTGGTGTCTCTCTTGAACTACCTTATTCAATGTCAACTCCTCTGGCACAAATTCTGCCTGTACAGCTTGAAGTAGCTCTACGAGGTGGGAATTCACTGAGGGTTTTATATTTTTATACATATTTTTTTTCCTAGCATAGCAGGAAACAAATTCTATATAATAACTAGAAAATGTAGGCCGAGACCATCCTCTGCACGGGAAATTTCACTGAGGGCTGGACACCCAGCGAGGTCCTATTCACAGACATCTCTTTGTATTTTTCTGCCTGGAACCAAAGGAGGGGATTCATGCCAAAACCCTGCAGGATATGGAAATCTATCGGCTGTTCTGTGCTTCTGCATGTCTTTCAAAGTGGCTTCTGATTTGGGGAGCCCTAAATTAAGATCCACGAGCTTGGGGGTTTTTAGGTTTGGGTTGTGGTTTTTTTTTGTTTTTTTTTTTAATAAGGACTCAAAACCTGCAGCTTCAATTCAAATAGAAGTCAGAAACATTCAGTACCTTTGAAAAACCCCTGACATTTCATTCCTCATACTGAGGACCCAGAACAGGAAAAATTTAGACCAAAAAGATTTCTCCAGGCTAGTCAGTATTAGTGAATAGTGCAGAAGTCAGAAACCCCTTCCTGCTGGTTCTCAGTTCACATGCACTGCCTGGGCTTGGAAAGGCTATAAGGTTATAAATCTTTCAGTGAAAACAATTCCTGCTTCATGCCATCAACATTGCCTAAAGACATCTGCGTAGGGCATCTCTAGAGGAGGCTCCCATTACTAGACCTATGCAGAAGAATAATGAGAAACTTGCATCCGGTTTGAAAGACATTAATGAGTCTCTCTTGGATACAAAATATTTGTTCAACACCCTTATGGGCAAAGTAACATACAGCTGAGCTGGGGAGCTCTGGCTGAATAGGATACACCGACAGGTCAGGAAAGGAACACCACACAGCTCTGCAAAGAAAGAATCGGTTTTTCAGGCCCGATTTGCAGTCCTGCTGCTTATATGTGCCCGTATGGCTTTGAATATATATTTTCCAGCACCTACTCCTCTGTTTATTCCAGTGGGGTTTCACATGCCACGGAGGTATTCTGGATTCCTCACCAGTTCTTCTCTCATTCTGTGTTTCTATCCTCAGTAACATTTTTGACCCCCCAAAATTTACATTTTTCAGCATCTTAAATGAACTGTAGACATATTGACTGTGTTTTCCTCTCCCCTCCCTCCAGTCTTCTCTCTCACACACAAATATATTTATTTCAGGGTTCGGGTGTTGGTTTGTTGTTGGGTTTTTTTCCCCTCTCCCTGGGCTTGGTGCATCATTGAGCTAATGATGCACAGTCAAGTTATCCAGTATCATTAGATTACCTAAGGCTCTGATCCTAGTGTGCCTTACATATGTGAACATTTAACTCCTTGAAGTCAAGGGAAATGGTTGTGTACACATTTGCAGTGCAGCATTGAAAGAAAATGCACTTTTCTGGCAGTTCCCAGAAGACAAAGAAGGCTGGTGTATTCTTTAATGTAATGTATCAATAACTGGAATTATGCTGTGTTATAAAGAATGGAGGGCAGGGGTGACTGGGCGTAATTTGCATTTTATACTCTATTAGGGTGCTAAACCCCTCAGTAAGAGAAGGGGAGTTAGCATTCCTAACTAGTTTGCTAGTAGAAACACATCTTATCTACCAGTACAGGTTGCCTCTCCCAAGCAGGGTACCAGGTATCTCAGCTTCCTCTTATGTCCTTTCATCAAACAATTAGTTTGCAGCCTTAAAAAAAAAAATTGAAAGTGCAGAACTTCCCCTTGGTCTTGTGCCCCTTCCTGCTATCAGACAACCCTTTTTCAAGCTGCACCAAAACCAGCAGATTCTGGGTGGACACTGTAAATCTAGTGGCCCGTGCAGGTGCCACCACTGGGGGTGTGGGGAAGGGTGGAGGGAGGGAAAAGTAGAAAAAGCAAAAAGAGAAATCTGGGATTTGAAAATAATCATCCAACTAGGCAGAGAGCAGATGAGAGGTATACATGGCAGGGGGCTATCACCAAAACTCCAGGTTTATCTAGTAATAGGAACAGCCAGTACAAACCTACTAAAGCCAGGAAATAAGGCACTTGGCTTTGCTCAGTGCAGAAGCTCCCTGGCACTGCCTTGCACTGGGCTGTGCTGGCACCCACACACCCCAAGCTTCAAGCCTGAAACCAGAATGAAAGATGGGATTTTTTTTAAACGTGATTGCCCTTGACACCGTCACAGAAATTACCAGGCTAGTGAGGGAGAGAGAGGCAAAACTAAGCTCATGCATTGCATCTGACTGTGCCATAGTCGGGTGTTGCCCACCTTCTCCTGTCAGTCTATCCACCTCTTTTTCCATTGTCTTACACCAGACCTTATTCTGCCTTCAGCCTCTGCCTTCAGCCACCAGACCTCATTTTGCCTTCATCTTCCAGGTTTGAGCCGTTTAGCACTGAGGATATACACTGTAATACAATATATTGCATCTTTATTAGGAATTATGCAACACTTGATCAAGTCTTAAGCCACAAGAGTTCTCATGAAGGAAAATGTTTCTAGATCCTACTTTGGGTGAAACTGTCATTCCCCATTAGCAACCCAAATTGTTTCTTCTACTTGAGGCTAATGGAAGCTCTTGACCATTTCTTTAGCACGGTTACAAAAGCATTAGCTGAGCTCATTTGCACACTTCTTTAACCCTCCGTCTAAGGCAGGTGTGCACTGAGACATTTTGTGAATAAACCAGAAAGTGTACAGGAGAAGCTGTATCTTTTGCAAATGGCACTTATATTTTATAGCTTTCATACGTAGGAGCCAATTTCTCGAGGAACAGTGCCTATAAATTGCAACTGGAAGAAGAAGAAGATGCACTTATTTATTGCATTGCTCTCAACCAGGCAAAAAAAGATGTTCTTTCTCTCTCCCTCCCCTTTAAATTAAAGGCCGGGTAGAGAAGAGCCCAGTACCTCAGGGACGCAGCTCGGCAGGCACAGCTTGGAGGGCTCGTTTGCTCGCTCGTTTATTGTGAGGGAAGGATCACGCAGGGGGCCAGGTACCTCTTCCAGTCACGTAAAACTGAAGACACAGATAAATATTATTTTATTTTGTTTTAAGTTCAAAGCAAGATTTTACTTGGTACTAAAAGATTTTGGGGCTAAAGGTTTTTTCAAAAGACTCTTTTAGCAGGATTTCTCATGCAGGGAGGAGCCTGCAGTATGCTTGCTCTCCAGTCCCTGTGTCCCAAGGATACCGACTGTGCTGTGCAGGGCTTTAAACACCAACATGCCTTTGGGAACATCAGGAGGAACAAAATCCAGAAAACCCAGTCTGTACATTCTGCCACGACTCAGGAAATACCCTGTGTCGCCTCACCTGAGCTCGAGCAGGCTGACATCACTGTGCGATAAATACAGACAAAGTAGTAAAAAACCAGATACGGGTAAAAGAGTGAAAATACTTTCACGACATTTCTTTACCTGGGGGTTGTCCCTAGAGCCCTCTGAACCAGCCTTGAAGTGTGACATTTCTCACAGGGCAGCTTGTGACATCCGCACAGAGACGGGGTGGCAAAATGGCTGCCGGGGGGCTGTGTGTGTGTGAGCAGCATCCAGGACCCCCGCCTGGCTCCAGCCCACCCCGCGGGGCAGCTCAGCTCTCTCAGCCAGCAGAAAACTAACCCACTTCAGAAAACAAACCAACAAGTTTTGATTTAAAATAATAATTTTTAAAAAGCCCCAAAGAGGCTCGGGATCGCCTCAGCCTCCCCGCTGTGAGAGGAGGCCAAGGCACCACAGGAAGGATGGGGGAGGCTGAGGGGCCCCGGCAGGGCTGGGCCCGGGGCATGGCGGCTGCCCAGCTCCCCTGTGGTGTGGGAAGGAGAGTGTCTCAGCAGAGCTCAGGCCCTGCTGCTCCTGGCCATAGCCCAGCACTCCCCCATGCCCGCCTGGGGCCCTTGCTCTCCGGCCCCATGCCAGGCCTCAGCGCTGGCCCTGGCCAGCAGGCCCCATGTCCCCCCTCCGTCCTCCCCGCCAGCGGGAGGCTGGAGGGCCGGGGGCCAGGTCAGCGGCGCAGTGTGGCGGAGCAGCCGCCTGTGGCGGGGACACAGATGGCTGGGGATGACAGGAGGAAGGGGACAGGCACAGAGAGCAGCAGGGCAGCGCTGCCTGCTCAGGGAGAGATGGCCAGCAGGACGGGCAGAGCCAAAGGGGTGCAGGGCTGGCATCCTCAGCCCAAATGAGGGGCCAGGCCCCCGTGTGAGGGGCTGCCCCAGACCAGGGCTCACCTGGGCCCCCTCCTCCCTGGCACCCCCAGGACACAGAGGAAACACTTCCCGTTTTCCCTCACAAAAGGACAATCTTATGTGTTTAAACTGTAGCTTGTTATTAGGGCAGTGAAGTCCGTACTTTGTTGTCAGTCTTGTAGGCGATGCAGTAATTAATTAGTCTTTCTCTTGGGGTGTTCAATGTTTCTCCTTTGGACACCTGAAGACAGGCAGTCTCCCTCCACCACCATATCTGCTAAGCTTCAGTAAAGCAACAGGAATGTTGTTGAAGGGACAACAGCCCCATCAGCCCCCAATCCCCTCTGATTTTTCTCTCTCATACCCACTCTGAGCTGCTGCTCAGTGGGGTGACCTCCCCCAGCCCACCCAAAGATGCTCCAGCAAAAGGTGATCACTCCCTCACTCCCTGAGATGGTCCAAACTCCTTTTCTCTCCCTTTCTTTTATGGGCAATGGGCTAAGCACTTGCTTTTGCCAAAACTCTAAGGCACCTGACCAGGGGCGGTGAGCTCTTGCTGAAGATCAGACAAGTACCTACAGAAGCACTGAATAAAACCAGGTGTAAACTGACTACGCAGACAGTACATTACCTGTAGGTACTGGTTGCTTCTTCTTGACTAAATATTCAATGCTTTTCAGATATGTGGACTGCTGCAAATACAAGTCCTTTGTTAATTCATTGTTAATATGAATTTATATTTCAGGATTTGCCAAAACTTGAAGATACTAAATTGTCTATACAACATTTCTTTATACATTTAAAACTTTTTTCATGGTTTCCAAGTCTATACTGGTGCTAATGCCACTCAGATCATAAAGTGATGTTTTGAGCAAAGCCCATCCTCAGTCAGATTTTTGTCAACTCTGGTTTGCACTTACCTGTGACTCATCCACATCACCCACGCCTGGAGCAGCCGGTGCCAGCCTGTGTCTGTGACACCACCGCACTGGAGCTGTGACTGACACAGACAGGCAGGGAAACATTACGGGGATCACCGAAAGGCTCCCCGTCCCATTTTCAACATGTTGTAGCTGTTGAAAAACAGGTGCCTTTGGAGCCAACATTTCTGACTGTTTTCCAAACGCCTCCTCTAGCACTTCTTGGCCCCTAAGAAAAAGGGGGTGAAACCACAAATGTGTACCAGAAGCTGTGATATTATCTTTCTCCACCTGCAGTGAGGCTCTCCTT
>BJBW01016125.1:0-16078 GCA_004320125.1 Scolopax mira
TTAGATATTAGGAAGAATTACTTTACTGAGAGGGTGGTCCGGCACTGGAACAACCTGCTTGAGGAGGTTGTGGAGTCACCATCCCTGGAGGTATTTAAGATACACGTACATGTGGTACTTCAGGACATGCTCTAGTGCCTGATATTGTTGGGTGTGGTGATTGTTGTGGTGATGGAGTGTTGTTTCTTTCAGTTTTTTCTTTTTTTTTTAAAATGGTTGAACTCGATGGTCTCAAAGGTCCCTTCCAATAAAGAAGATTCTGTGATTATAGGTAAAACAAGCTGGGAGACTTTCAAATGATACATTTTCATATTAACATAGTTTTATTTTAAAATATGACTTACCTTGATTTGACTGCAAAAATAAGCTTAGACAGGAAGAACATAAGAAGTTTATTGCTACTTAGTTTACAAAACATTGATAGAAAACATCTGAACATTTTTAGAGCCTTATTTAAAAAGAAAATGAAAACTGATTAATCAAAACCCAACTCTTTCCAGGAAGTATTTTAGTTTTTGAAAATCAGCGTTTTAAATGACCAATTTTGGTTACAAGTTTTGCTAACATAGTGTAATCTGGGACACGAGTAAATATTTTTCAGGGAACTGGTGTAAACTGGGCTCAAAACAGTCTCTCTGCCTGCTTAAGAAAGGAGGACTTTCTATTGAACTATGAAATTCTTTCTATTTGTGTAATCAAGACTTAAAACTGATAGGCAAAGAGCCCTAGGAATCAAATTCACTCATTGAAGGAATACTCCAGATATCCAAATCTTTTGTGATTCCAGTAAATATTTTCCCCACTTTAACATTATAGGAAAATAAGTAAATGTGGTTATAAGTTACATACCACTTATTACCTGTTAGAATAGAAGTATTTTGGCTAAGGGACTTGGGGTATAAAGGAATGCTTAAGGTTTAAGGTGACTTTACATATGTTATTTACATATGTCTTTCAATCTGTGAACCACTAAGTACACAGTTTACAGCATTTTCCATTTTCCAGTAGTGCGTATGCTTTATTCTGTGTTTACTTTGGCTCACATTAAAGTAGAAAAACTCCATACCCGCTTTTAACCTTTTCCTATGATCTCATCTATAAAAAAAGTTTTTTTTCCTTTTATGGGTACCCTTCCAACATTAAAGTTTGTTATAACTTTAATCAAAGATATGTTTTCTATTTTTTATTTTCAGCAGACTGTGGAATAAAGACCTGCCTCAGTTTTGCCTGTACAATTACTGTTGAAGTTGGGAAGAAAATAAATGTGTAGCTCAAAGAAGGTTGCTAAGCTGACTTGCACTGCAGAGAAGTTAAGTTAATAAATATTTCATCTATGGAGTAATTAATGATTTCAGGATAAATCGTTCTCTAACAAGAGCACATTGACTTAAAATGCATCAGAAGAAAGGCTCCTAATTTGCTGCACACTTTTTCAGTACCACAAATAAGTTGAAATATTTCTCATTATATCTCATATTTCCAGCATTCAACTGACCTTTTCTGGGTTGCATTTTTTTGTTAGATTTCATTTTAATTGTTGTGAGGCATACATTTTTATACAGTCACTTTGTTTGTTTACATCTCATAACATCATTATTTTTTTAATCAGTTGTTAAAATTAAACTTTCTGCCAGTATATTTGGCTAGCTGCCTTTCCTTTTCATAGGTAAAAACAAAGCTGTGACCTAGAGATACCTTTTCTTATGTTTTTTGTTCATCAGAACAAAGTCCACTGGCTCTTACATTAAGAAACCTATTACTCTGCATTGTTGAATTACACTATTGATTAGAGGGCCAGGATAAATTTACAGTGGAGGAAGCAGCAATGTAATTTACAAAAGAAAGTGGATTAATTCCAGCTAGGAGGTCTACACACTGTAACTGAGAATGTTTGAAGATGGTTAAAGCATCAAAATATGCTGGTATAATGACATTCTTCCTGTCAGCCAAAATCTGGTTATGCTGAGGTTTTACCACAAGTTGCCAAAATAAATATCAGTCTGTGTATTTTGTGGGCTTTGTTATTCCTAGAACAAAGAAATCACAAACTTTATGGATAGGTTATGTTACAAGGGGTAGAAACAGATAGTTTTAAATAACTAATTTACAAATGTTGTTTGGAAATTACAACTTTTTTATTGATTTTTTTCTCAGCACCTTAGCAAGAGGTGTTACAGAAGTCTATGAAATTTGGAAAACTCAAAAATTGCAAAATCCAAGTGTTGTTGAAAAAGATATAAAAAGTTTCCTCAAGTAATATTATCAATTACGTCTTCTGGTTACATCTTTGTTAGGTGTCATTTACAACTTCCAAAAGTTCACAAAATCATGTAAAAATAATTTAAAAATTTGTCAGCAGGAAATGCATTGGTGTTTTTCACCCCTTGCTCTAGAGTGCATTACAGGCTTCCATGTTAAATCTCTTTACCAGTTGTGAGGAAACAAATAAGGTTAGTCCTACCAGCAGGGCTGCCATAAGTCTCATTTAAGAATTATAGGAAAAATGTACAAGAAGGAAAAAAATAAAAGAATTTTTAAGAGGATAAAACATCTTCTGCAGCACTTGTTGCCAGCTGAACCTTAGTTTCTGGATACTGCAGTACTTTCAGTATGCTATACCCATCTAAGTTAAAGATTTTAATGTTTTTAAAAAAACTGGGTTTGCTGGTTTTTATCCACTGTGGAGATTGATATGTACTTGTTTCTTAAAGGGTTGATTTGGAAAATTGAGCTCATCATTCATTCAAATGTATATGATCTATAGCCCTTAAACTCTTGTAGAAGACTACAGGTGTAGAAAGCTGTGCATAGAGGCTATTTCTGACTCACAGCACTGGAGCATCAACACTGACCCTCTAAGGCAATTCTGTTGTCCCTTAGAAGGAAAATACTCAGGGAATTCAAGAGAGGGCTGGGTAATAAGGCCAATACTGACCTGTGACCATGTATGCTGTTAATTAATGCATGTAGAAGTCGTATCATCAGGAAATAATCATATCAAAATGCAGACTCTATCACGATGAAAAGCTGCTGCTGCATTGTTCTTCTGCAACCTGGGTTTAAAGTTTCTCAGGATATATAATAATTTTTATTATTATTATTATTTGGTAGATTTACTAATGAACATTGCAAATAGTTATGTCTGCCTATTTTGGTAGAAGGTAATACTATGTTTCTGTGGCAAAACCAGATTTTTGTTGAATTGCTTTGTTCGATATTTATGTTCTTTACTTTATCACCCTTTCCTACAAATGAAGTCATAGTACATTTTCTTTTGAACTGTATCGGCAGCTATATATTTGGTCAATTCTCATCTTTAGCTGTGGGGCAGAAGCTAGCAACCTTTCTTCTTTACTGTGAGGGTAGTGAGGCACTGGAACAGGTTGCCCACAGAAGTTGTGGATGCCCCATCCCTGGAGGTGTTCAAGACCAGGCTGGATGTGGCTTTGAGCAACCTCCTCTAGTGGGAGGTGTCCCTGCCCATGTCAGGGGGGTTAGAACTTGATTATATTTAAGGTCCCTTCCAACTCTAACCATTCTGTGATTCTATGATTCTATGATTCTAGAACCTATTGTAAAAGAAGCAGTTTCATAGTTTGTGGCACTATTTTTTTATTTATTTTGCATTTCACTATGTAGACTTGATTTAGTAACTATTCATAATTAAATAATGGCAGGAATGTGTAACTTACATAAAAAGTATATGATTCTTGCTTCACTGTCCACCTAAAGTTTTCCTCAAACAAGGATGCCCAATATTGCACCTAGTGCATGTGAAACACAACAGGGATCACATGCAAAGAAAACATACCACTTTTGTGAAAATTCATCCTCATGTCTTGTCAGGGAGCAGTGAGAGCCAGCTGCTGTCTTGGGATGGGGAGTCGGGTAGTAGGGGGATCCCAGCAATGGCAGTGCCCATACTGTGCTCAGCCACCATCCTGAGCACTATAGGCAGAGCTACAGGGTTCATCAACAGCCCTGACACTTTTGGAAAGTGACAAACCAAGGCTGGGTTCCTGCAGCAGGATCCCAACAGGAATGGACAGATATGGGACCTAAGAGCAGCACTGCTATGGCATTGCTGAAGCAGGGACTAATGGCCTCAGGCTGGGCTGAAATGGAGTCTTGGAGCATGGGCAGGGTGGAGAGAGACCCTGGGGGTATTGAAACAGACAGGAAGGTCCTCAGTACTTTCAAGACCCTAATGTCTTTATCCAGAAGAAATGTATCTTCTTACATTTTTTATTGAAAAAGGGGAGAAGGTACATTCTGCAGTATATTTGGGGAGAGAGAATTATTTTCTACAAATTTAAAGGCAGCTTTAGCAGACATGTGTCTCATGTGCAGTGATGCATGTGTATGTTTCACTGATTCTTGGATCATTACAAAAATAATCCATTTGCCCTTCCTTTGGCTAGAGGTACATTCCAGAGAGAGATTTAGTTTCCTCGTGGTGGAAAAAAAACCTTTTTCATTCTAAAATGAGCTCAGTTTGAAAATAGATTTCCTTGAGCAAGTTAATGGAAATCTTTCTGAGGAAAAGTTCCTTTTCTGCCAAGGCAGAAGCAGTCATAGTTGTGTCTTAACCCATAAGCAATTGAAAATATGATTTAAAGGGATGGGTTGACCTGCTGATTTGGGTCATGGCTGCAGTCTTTAGCTCATCCCCAGTCTGCAATAAGAGTTAGCATTCAAGCTAGACATGGAGGACAGAGATAGCCCGAACTTCTAGTTGGAGCAAGGCATCAAAGGGAGAAGCAAAGGAAGGAGTGGGCTACAAGAAGGTGAAGGTGTTTTCCTGGACTACATTGTAATCTGAGACACTTCTGCAGGTCCTTGGCAAAATTTGAATAAAAACGTATGTTAATACCTAGAGTGTGCTCCAGTTTCATTTGTGATGTCAAAAAGCTGCTAAAGCAATGGGAAGGTGGCAAAAAGATTTCTCTCCTGAAGGCTGTGCCATAGCAGGGAGTCTTAGCATAGCAGGCTAAGACTCAGCCTGAGGCCAAAGTTAAGGCTGATGGTTACAGACAAAACCTTATACCTTCAATGGGAGCTGGGTGTCAAAGGAGCAGACAAAGTATAGTTAGATAAGGTTTTCCACTAGCGACTTTTTTATCTGGGCCATGGCTGAAGGTCCTTGACTAGTGACCACCTTTAGGCAAAAGGTGAGGTTTGGGGTTAGGGTTGGAAAAGAAATAGAGCTTGAAACTCCAGAAGCTGTGGGACTGCAAAGGGAAAGTTTGTGCTGCTGAGAGATTTCTCCCCTGAAAACTATTCTCTTTGTGTGATGTTTGAGGGTACTTGCCCAAGGCTCAACCAAGGCCAATGGTTTACTATTTAGGGCTGAGTTTGAAATAGGGACAGATCCCAGAACATCACTTGAAGGGCTACAAATCCTTTATTCATGTGGGGCTGCCAAGAAACTGCCAAAGGAAGGAGTAAACTGCAGAAAGAGTTTTAACTTGAAACCTTTTTCCTCAGGTACATGGTTGGATGTTGTGGCTAAGGGTCATCTGAGGCTAAGCTTGTGGTGGATATGGAAGACTAGAGGTGAAGCTGGGATTGGGGCTGCCAAGACAAATGGTAGGCTACAGAATTAAAAAAGAAATAATACCAATAGCAAATTTTTCATCTGGATTGTGGAAGAGGCATAAATTCAGTGTTTGGTCTAGATTTTGAGATGGGAGCGTTACAAAGCCATTTAATATGGATAATAATTGATTAAATAATATGATATATATAATATATATGATATATATAATATTATATATATATCATTATATATATATGTGTATATATATAAAAATATATATATAATGATATATATAATATATCATATGGATAATAATTGATCTGTGATTCTGTGATTCTGTGAAATCCTGTGTTTGGAAGTATAGCCTTACTTTCCAGCAGCTCTTCTTTCTTTTCTTCTTTAAACTATGTGTATTTCCCGAGTTTGTTTAATTAATATAGGACATGTTTTTTCCTAATTTATTCTTGGAGTCCTAAATAAATTAAAATTCTGACAACTGCTGTGGTAGTAGAAGCTTAATGATTAACTATTTAGTTTAGTATGAGTAGGAATACTGTTAATCAGCTTCTGAGAGCCTTTTTGAGGTCCCTTGTAACTGTTGAAAAATCTTTGAGAATGTGTCACAGTAAAGCTTTCTGTATCCCTACAAACATCTGATTTAAAGAAATCTTCATGGCTGAAATACTGAGATATGCATTGGTATCCTCTCTTAGGATCAAAATTTCACAGAAAATGGACCATGAAGAAACTTAGGAGATTTAGATAATGGAGCCTAATATTCTCAAAGCACCTTCTCTCCTGCATAGTATTCATCCTATTGTGAAAGATAAGATGTTAATTTTGATTTATACAATTAGTTGTATACCAGTAACTCATCATGCTAGGCAGAGACGATTTGGAAAAATTTTCTTGTTTTCATTTAATAATTCTACCCATCTGAACCCTCAGCGGTATATGTTTTTACAGAGCCACACTCAGAAGTCAAAGTGAATACAGACATTTCAATAGAGGAGTGAAATACCATCCATTTTTTTAATTTTGCACTGGCTAATCAGAAGACACAGTAGTCTATATTACAAAGGAAATAATGGGATTATACAAACAATTCAGGATATTAACCATCTCAGCTAAAATAACCCTTAGCTATAGATAATGTTTAATTAGCAAAACATTTTCCTGTCTTTGTGCTGCTTTGACTCAAATGGATGACTAGGTCAACATCTTGTTAACTACCTCCACCTGCATCAAATCTGAAGTTATTTTCTTTAACAAGGGGTGTCATTACAGCAGTAAAATAAAAGAGGACCAGACACAGCTATGAATGTTAACTATAAAAAATATCCAAATTAAAATCTTTCACAGTACTTAGATTATAAGTAATGTCTCATATCATCTTGATATACAGGTACATTGTCAGGACTCTGTCTGATATTTCTTAGCGGAGGTGCCCACGTTAAGGTTCTGTTGATAAGAAACAGAAAGGGCAGAATGGCAGGGTCTTCACTGTGAGGGCTTTGTGTGGCATTTCATGCAGTGCATGTCACAGAGCTTTTCATTCGAATGCAGGCACTGAAACCAGCAAAGCAAAACACTGAATCTGTAGTTGTGAATTTGAATAAGCACATAACAAGCCCTTGTTAATAAACATAGTACATGATATCACCAACAGCAGTATATCATGAACAAAGTCTTTTGTGATTGAAACTCTACTAGATTAAAGACAAACCTACCTACTAATTTCAGATTCCACCCCCCCCACCCTCCGAAAACTGAGGATGTAGAATCTATTTCTCCTGCAGTATGACATGGGGTTCTGCTGCCCCTAGACTGCATAATATACAGAGCACAGTATTTCTTTGATTTATTATGTGCAATGTAATACATGCACTGTTTAGAATCAAGCTTCTGACAGTCCATCAGCAGCTCTTAGATTTTGTTATTTATGTAATGTTTTTTTTCTCATTTCAGAAAATAATAATTTGGATATTATGAAAATACATTCAACTTAAGCAAGACACAACAAAATATAACAAACAGAAGAAATTCTAGAACCCCAGAGATCTTTGTTCCCCTAAAGTTTTCTCTTTTTTTTGCCTTCCAAGTTCAATACTGTTTAATTTTAGGTGACATGGTAGAATACAAGGTGAATGTAAGTATAGTACTTACTTACAGCACCTAGCTGTAAGAAGAATTCTGGTGGCTTCAGTCACTGCTGAGACATGGACTGCATTTTTTGTGAGAGAGAGAAGGCTGGCACTCTGCCAGCAATTGCTGGACTTGTTCATGTTTGTATATCTGCCTTGACTTCAAAGCGTGCACTGTGCAGAACAGAGCACTTCATGAATTTACGTAATTTTTCCCTTCATGTCACGCAATTAGCACTCCTACACACTCCCTGTAGCTTTACTTTGGGAATCACAAATATTTTTACAGTGTTTCTCAGAACTAAGCATATATAATTGTATAATAAGTGTTAGCGAGAGACTTACATATAAAACACTGTGCCAACATCAGATGAATTTGAAATTCTGCTTCATTTGAATCAATTAGTCACTCGTGGATTGAGTACAGGAATATAAATAAAGGTATTGCAAGGACTAATAACCAGGTATTTGTCAAAATATGACTTTAAATATGTCCTGATTTCTTAAGGTAGTTGTTTGAGTAACATGGCTTGTGGTTGTAGTTGTTTCCAAATGTTGTTTATGCAGAGTAGGGGTTTTGTAAATTTGAAGATATTGTATCACAAAAAAAGTACATGTGCAGTGATTACCTGTGATATATTTAGAAAACATCAAGGGCATATTTTTATTAGCAGTTTGTATATAGGAAAGTGGCTTCCAAGAGGTCTAGTCTTTCAGTTATTTAGAGGTTTCCTACTGAAAAGGAGACAGGATAATATGGAAACCCCTAGGTTTGTACTGAAGATACTCAGGTTGCAATTTGCCTCTCAGTATATGGTGCAACATTTAGAATATCCTTTGGTCACCTGAGGTAACCAAGAAAAATAGAGTACACCATTGTTACTGCATACACAGAGGTCATGAGAAACTTTGAACATACAAGTGAGGCCAGCTCAAACCTTTAACCTTTAAAATCTACACCTGTCAAATGAAGAAATTCATTCATTTTGGATTAATTTTAAGGCAAGTTCTTCATCTCTTCCCCCTTTAAAGGATGTATTTTAACATGTGTTCCAGTGAGATATATGAAATCTCACATATTTATTTTAAGCCTCACTTATTTAAATTGCTTCAGCTACTCCTGTAAATAGAAATTGCCTTTTGAGCTAAAAATCTTTAGGTAAAAAAGCAAGGAAAGTTACAGGAAAGGTAAGGGGAAAATCTTTCATACATGCAGGCAGAATTATCTGATTAAATTTTTTTCCTCTCAATTTTTATTCTTACTTTCAAAAAGCAGTATTTCCTGGGTTTTGGTGGGTTCGTTTTTTTTTTTTTTTTATAGAATATGCAAGCACAGTATCTATTTGTACTCATGGACAAAATTTATAGTTTTCTGTGACTATAGTATTCTCAGAAACAAGAGTACAGCACAGACAGTGTAAGACGAGGAGAAACACTATGCTGCTAAATCACTACCTCTATGGAAAAACATAAAAGACTACTTTAGTGAGGCCTGAGAACTACAGCTATGCTGTTGCAATCAGAATAATACAGAAGTTTTATGCACAAAATTATCATTGGCATTGCTAAAGCAACATCAGTACAGCATTTTAATTTGCTATTTAGAGAAATTGAACTCTGAAAATCTACTAACTAATATATGGTATTATAAGAATGACAAAACACTGTAGCATCCATTCTCTAAAAGTGGTTGCTTAGAGGGAGTAATATAACAGTAAGCACATGATGATCACTCTTTTTGATAGCATCCCAGCCTTTGACACTTTTCTGCACAGTGACCCTTTGAGTCATAGATTTAGTAGGCACTACTTTTTCATTGATTTTTCTTATATGAACTTTTGCAATGTTCCCTGGAATACAGACACATTTTTAGCCTCCACAAGGCTCAAGGAATGTCAAAGTTGAAGGTTATTATCCTTTTACAAGAATTAGCTCTCACCTTCTTTCCATTTGCTATTCAAGATGTCTTCTCAAGTTTAAGAATCCAGTTCATAAATGGATGTCTGGAGCCTCTGTAGGGAAAAAACCCAAACCGAAACCATAAACTAAAATGAAACCATAGTCCTCAAAGGCAGGCTCCCTCTCCAATGTCTAAGGTTAATAAGGTATCTTGACATGCAATACGCAATAAGAACTTCAGAAGGGAGTTCTCTAGCTTCCCATGACTACAGTGGCTGTATTGTGACCAATGAGAAATCACAAGATCCAGGTAAATTTATCTTAGATACAGAGTGCTAAATGTAGGCATCTAACCAAATGCCTAGTGAAACTGTCCTCATAAGGTACTTAAACAGTTAACAGTGAGAGGAAGGATTCTTAGAACAACTGAATATCTCATAGATGTACCTAAATATAAGCAGTTAGTAATGATATTCACTCATCTTCATGGCTTCAAAATCACTTAATCTCTTCATTGTCTTTACAGGCAAGTTAAAAGATTGCTTTACTGGTCACTCAAATGTACCTGGGCAAACTGGGTACCTATATTAAGATGACTGCTTTCAGTTCCTCATTATTTTTTTCAGACACACTTAATGTCTGTGAAAGAGAAAGAAAGATCTCAACTTTTCAGGGCTAGGCTAAGTATCTTATCAGAGAATCATTCTTAGATGTTACATTGTTGGTTTTAAAAATATATAAAAAAGAAAAAAATATAAGAAAGATCTGCACCTCCATTACTGTTAGGAATAAAAAGTTCATACTTCTGTAAAATGTTGCTTTAGATCAGCTGGTGATGGAGGATCTGTAATATGCTATTTCCTTCACATTGTCTAATCAGTTCTAATAACAGATTTTTATTTGTTACTGAAGAATGAGATAGTAAGAATAAATAATTGATACATACATCTTTAGAAGTGCTCTTACACTTGCACCTTGTGTTCTTCCATAAAAATTATGCCAATGATATTCATATGAGGTGATGAGCAAGTGCATACTTTAAAGCTTCTTTACAAAACACAAATTCAAGACTCTCTTTAAAAAAGATAGTTCCTTTATTTATTTTTTTTATTTTAATGTCTATACCATTTCTCCTGCATGAAACCAAAATTTAAATATGGCTCAAGGGATTCTCTTTAGACATTCTAAAAATTTCACCTTTAGTCAGAGGCCAAGTGTAACAAATCATGGCTATTTACACCTGGCTTACAGGGTCATCATCAAGAATCAGCTGTAGCTAAAATGCAGCCTCTACTGCTAAAACTAAAGGAACACTTAAATGTAAACATTCCAGACCAAAAAGGAATGATAGAGTTGACTCTACAGTTGTGTGCTGTGGTTTGTTGCAAAATAGCATTCAGAACTTGAGTGTCTGTATATCAGACACTTGAGACTAACCTTTCTGATGCCAGATGTGTAATGAGTTTTATAAATAATGGACTGGTACTTGTACTTATGTTTCCTTAATGTCATGCACTGATGAGATTAGCACCCATTATTACAAGTGATTGCACACTTCATGGTCAAATACGCTTTTTTGTTTTGTTTTGTTCTGGGGGAAAGGGAAGAAAAAAAGAAAAGAAAGAGCAGATGATATGAGCATTTTCATAGCAACATGTCTGTTTTGACAGGAATAGATTTCTTGGTGTAAAAGAAATAAACACTTACATACTCCAGTATAATGCAGCAGGAAGGACACTTGCCTGGAAAATCATAGAACTATGTTCAGAGCTGATTCAGACTCATACTTTTAATATTACAGGAACTACCCAAGTGAGCATTCTACTTGAATATCTGCTTGACCAGACCTGTAGTTCTACATGGTGATATGGTTCCACCAAGAAGAATCAGGAGATGATCTCCCTTTAACAACCAATACATGAGAGACCTCATCTGATATACAAAGATTCCTTGTTCAGTTCTCTGGTCTGAATTAAAACAAATGAGGAAGACCTATTGCCCACACGCCAGTTAAATGCCCTTTGTTATGGGTCATTTTAAAGAATAAGAGCAGTATGCCTTTAATAGCTTTACATTTCATGCTTTCAAGGTTTTAACTCAATGCAGATTAAAAAAAAAAAAAAAAAACAAAACCAAAACACTTAAAATTTTAGACTTTCCATCCATTAAAATGTATTCACTACTTTCCAACTGACTTTTTTTTCCTTTTTTTTTTCTTTCTTTTTCTTGGTTGATAAGTATCGGGTAAAAACTAGAAGAAAATATCTGGTAATAGTGTACCCAGGAGAGTGTAGCAGAACTGATGATGGCATCAGACATGAGAACTGGAGAGATGAAGCATAAGAACTGCAGCAGTAAAAATCTAGACTGGCAATTGGTTGTGAAATTTGTTTCTGGTAGGGAATACAAACTAAAATTAAGAATATTCCTGTAACTGTAGTTTGTAGATTGTAGTTCACAGTCCACAGTAGTACACAAGTGTAGTTCACACATAGTTCAAATATTTGTTAGCAGACTGTGAATGAGGCAGCTCAGATCAGAGTTAAAGTCTGAAGGAGGCAGAGAATTCAGAAGACAGTAAATACTAATGAGTTCTGAGCCACTGTTATTCCCTTACAATACAGCAGTTCCACTGCTATTTACTATAGGCAAGAAGAAAATTGAGGTAGAGGAATGGAGTTGGTAGGAAAAGAGAATCAAAAAAGGAGATTAGGAAGAATACATCTTGCACTCTAGGAAGAGGAGGCTCAAACATTTGAGTAGTGCTACAGAAATAGCGAGTCCAGTTTGGAGGTTGAATCTTGATGATGCTCCTTAACTCACTTCTGTAAACTGGAATTGTGCTGCAGCATGTTATGACTATCTCTAACTTATTTAGTCAGCCTGTAGTTTGGCTTTGAGACAGACACCAGGAGGTGAAAGTGACACTTGTGACTTTGAGAGGGGGACTTTATCTTCTAATAAAAATGACTCTCAGAGGGACTCCATATCACGGTGCCAGTCAGTATGAGGGTAAGTCATGCAGTGACCACTTTTATCTGTAAGCTCCATTGACCACCCGCAGTTAAGTTTGGGGGCAAGAAAAGAGGAACATTGTTCTTTTTGGCTAAATTTGCAAGTGAGCTGTGTCTAAAGGAGTTTTGAAGACAGAATACTGTCAGTACTGAGTAAACTAGCTTACTGTTCTTTCAAAATAAAAAAATAAATGCAGGGTTTATAAGTACAAGGAATTAGCATTACAAGACTTGCTTTAGCATTATTATTTATCTGGGGTTGATTCAATTTTGAATTCATTGAACTAAATGGGAAGACAATTAAGCTCTCAAATGTACTCAGATCACCACAGAATAAGTCTGTTCTTCAGAAAAGTCAGTTATCACAACAGTCAAAACCCCTATTGCAAATCTAACATCTAGTGTATTAAAAAAAAAAAAAGAAAAAAAAAGTGTCCCAACATTACAGCATAGAACTTTGAAAGGTTTAGAGTTCAACTGAAGGTAAGCATACTATACAGTTCTCAAGTATCATCAGTCTGAGCAGCTCATTTCAAATAGTTTTCCTATATCCCCATTAAATACGTGAATGTCTTAAAAACAATTGTTTTTAGAGTTTAAGTGTCATAGCAATATATGAATCCCTACGACAAGTGGAGCTCCTTGGGAGTAATGTACCAGATAAACAAAGTTTACTTATATTAATTTTAGTACGTGCAAACTATAACACTGTTAAAGAATGCAATATTGCAACAGATATTTTGGCAGATGCAAAAGAGTGCCAGAAAGGACATGGGGGGACGGGGTGGAGAAAATGGGGGAAGGGAAAGAAGAAAAAAATTTGCACTTGAAGGAACTGCTTTACTCTGCAGCTGCCTGTAGTTTTAGAGGGAAAACCACTTACCTTTAGTCTTTCCTTTGAAGACTATACACATAAGTAGAAAGCTGGCATTTAAGATAATATGCTATATTTTAGTCTGTTGTTTTTGATAAGATGATGGAAGGCACCTGTGCAAATCCCCTTCAGTACTGCCATCTGGAGAGTTCAGTAGGATACAATGGAAAAAAAAAATCAATTTCCATGCACATGTTGGAATAGTTAAATAATGCAGAGAACCTATGAATGGCCTGTGAGTGTCAGTGTATGCAGTATGGTAGGGATTTAATATAAGAAACAGGAACTCACTTGTACCTAACTGCCCTTAGAAGAAGCAGTTCAGGTTCACACCTTTTTATATATTTAAAATGAAAACAGATAATGGGTCATTAGGAATATAAACGAAGCATATAAATTCAGGTTTGAATCATAACAACTTAATTTCACATGCAAAAGTGCTACGGTGTGTTAAATCTTCCCAATTTCTTTTGCCTCACATGAAGTGAAAGGTATTCAGGACCTTGCAGACTGAACCCTGTGTTTTTGTGTTGTACTAGACTCAGCAATGACACAAAATTAAATTTTTTGCAAAAAATAGAGGGAAGGAGCACCTCTGCTATTAAGACAGGCTTAAAGAGTTGGGGTTGTTGAGTCTGGAAAAGGGAAGGCTCCCAGGACATTTTATAGAACCCTTTAGTGCCTAAAGGAGGCCTACAGGAAAAATGGAGACTGTTTATGAGGGAGTGTAGTGATAAGACAACAGTTTTAAACTGAGAGAGGGGAGATTTACATTAGATACTAGGAAAGAATTCTTTACTGTGAGGGTGGTGAGGCACTGGAACAGGCTTCCAAGAGAAATTGTGGACTGGCAGTGTTCAAGGCCAGGCTGGATGTGGCTTTGAGTAATCTGCTCTGTGAGGTGTCCCTACCTACAGCAAGCGGGTTGGAACTAGATGATCTTTGAGGTCCCTTCCAACTCTAACCATTCTGTGATTCTGTGATTCTATGAATTGAGCACCCTTAATATTTTCAGTCTGCCTGAGGCCCATGATCTTGCTAATTTAAGAAACTGCGTATGTCAAATGTGTAAGGGCCTTTTCATAAGAAAGCTGCGTAAGTTGTTGAAGTGTATTCCGAGGAAAATTAGCATGAAAAAAATATTTAAAATTAGATTGGCAAACACATTTATTTATGCATTGTAGTATGGTCTGCATGAAAGGCAACTTAAACTGTATTTTTGGAAATGAGTAATGGCTCTGTGTTTCTCTGCTCTGTTTGTTACAGAAATGATCCTAAGCAGTTTAAATGCCCTGGCTTTTATGCTTCAGCTAGCTTCAGGTGTAGTGTATGTGTAGCTTCAGGTGATAGTATGTGTAAACAGAAACATAATTTAAATTATTTTTAAACATTACTCTACATGGGGTGTTTTCAGGCTACATGCAGCTACTATGTCTGATTACAGAATTCATTAAAAGGCAAAAGTAGATTACTGTCCTATAACACATCAGAAGTGTTTTACTTCTCAATAGTTTAATAATATATACTTAAACTCTATACACAAGTATACTGGCATAGAAATATAGATATATGAGTATATGTATGGACATATATATAAGTATATATACCCTCCCAAGGTAAGGATTTGGGTTTTTGGTTTGATAATACAGTGTATTGATATTACGCTATTTTATATATGCATATATATAGTATTTGCTTGTGCAAAGGCAAAATCAACAACATAAACAAAACTTAATCAATTTTATAAGTACACATTTGTAATGCGTATAAAAGTAACAGGGTATACTTCCTGACATTGAAGGTCTATCCAGCACAATCACATGGAAAGTTTCTTCAGAGGTGTAAATGGAGAAGAACAAATAAAAAATTAAAATTAAAAATTAATGGTAACTATAGTAAAAAAATAAGTTCCCTCTGTTCTTTTTGAAGTGAGGCATATGTTTGAACTATTTGACACTGGCCATATTGTGTCTTGGTTGCCATGTAAATTCATTTCACTTAGCTCAAAATAGCTCTGCCTCAAGATGTAATAATTGGGGGCTGTATTGTGGGTACTTTTTGTTTTGGCTTGTTTGGTTTGGATTTTTTGTGTTGTTTTATTTTTTTAATAATAAAAAACTAACAGGGAAGAGTAGAGACTATGAAGATAATTTAAACAAAGGTAAGGCACCACAGCCCATCTCTTCATGGACAGTTACTGTGGATATCTGTGAGAAGAAACCGCAGAGACAAATAGCATGGCATTTTTTAAAATGAAAATTTCAAAATAACAATCAGATCAGAGGATGAAGCATGGTAGCTAATGAGGCCATCAGAATTACTATTTTTGTTGTAAAGGAAAAAGTAATTTATTTGCCTACAAAGCATTTGTTACTCCACTGTTAGTTACCACGTCTAGTAAATATGTTCGTGTTGTAAAGGAAAGTACTCTTCTCTACCTTGAAAAGGCTAACTCCCATTAAAACTAATGCAGATTTTTCACATGCCTCAGGAGAGGTGAAAGTTAGCAGGAACCCAAATCAAGTGGTTTGCCTGAGGACTTTTGTTACTTAAAAATGTATTGGAAAGTAGTATAACTGCAGTCAGAGGCAAAAATAAGTTCTCCACA
>BJBW01016128.1:0-22609 GCA_004320125.1 Scolopax mira
TGACCTCCCTGTACCTACTGGCCACACTCTTCCCTACGCAGCCCAGGATCCCATTGGCCCCTCTTGGGGGGTTTACAGTAAACCCTCATAGAGAGTTTACTGCCCACCAGGACCCCCAAATCCTTCTCCTCAGAAGTGCTTTCCACAGGTCCATCCCTAATGGCTCTTTGCAAAGGCTGTGTTGTGTCTCCCAGTGCCCACAGGTTCCTCTGTCCCCCTTTGGGATCTCCAGAGCTCACACACACACTGCCTACAGGGGTCACCGCATCTGCCTATGGGAATTTTGGAGAAAACACCCCTCAGGAGTGACACGAGCACAGCGATCCTATCCCAGCACAAGATGGCCACCCCAGGGCTGGCTGAGCTCCACAGTCCCTGCTCCAAAGGGTGGCACTGATCATTTCTCACCGTACCGGTGCCAGATCAGAGAGCTCCCAGGCTGTGAAACCTCCAGGATGGCACACAGCACAGGTACGCCTCCCAGACGCCTGCTGGGGAGGGTTTCCCTGACCCACAGCGTGAACTTCTGCACGTGGGAATCCACACGGCGTCAGCATGGCCTGTGGGCAAGCGTCCATCCCACCATCCACCCAGGAGTCACCAGGCTCCCGGAGCAGACACGGGCTACTGCAGCTGATCAGCTGGACGTTGGGAGGAGGAGGGCACAGGGCCAGGTTTCTGTGCAGGGGGATATGGTTATGGTCAAAGGGATGTGGCACGGAAGGGCCGAGAGAAGTCACTCCTCTTCCTCTGCTCCCAGGCACCGCCACCCCCTCCAAACCCACAGCCACTGCTGCCGTGGCACCAGAGCAAGCTGAGTTTGCCCATCCTCCTATGGCACTGTTTGCTTCAGCTTTCTAGTCTTAGCAAGTGAATATAAAGGGGGGAAAAAAAAAGAAAAAAGAAAAAAACCCACCAAACTATTTTATGTTAATAAAACCTGAATGTTCTTACTATAAAATCAGAATCTTAGAAAATGGTGTTAGTGCAGAAGTTAAAAGGATGCTTAATGAGTCACCAGGAAAAGCTCTTATGAATTGCAGGTTGCCAAGATTATAAGATACCTACTTGTTAAGGTATTTTTATATTCTTTAAAATGCGGATTTGTTTGCTGAAATTATTACAAAATGCCCGGTCAGTGGGAAATTGGGAACGAAGCTTCTGTTTAGAAAGCCTGAAGATTACTCAAGCCAGAAACTGCATCCTCATCGTCTGTCTCCAATAGGCAAATTTCTGACACATTAGTAACATTCCTCTCTTTTAGCTGGGAAAAATTCCCTGTCAATTATTTCCACAAGTTATTTCCATATATATATATATATATACATATATAACAAATCGTATTTCTTTTGTTTGTTTGTTTTATATGTAATGATTCCACTGAACTCCCTCTTTTCTCATGAAAACACAGAAATAATAATTCCCAAATTCTCTTCTGTGTGTGCCGCTGAGTTCACAGCTTTTAACACATTCTCGGTCATTTTTTTCCAAGCTGAAAAAAACCCCAACCCTTATTTCTACAACTGAAATCTGTGACTTCAATCACTCCCACCACCCCATCCTACACATCTATATTATTTACACCGATTAGTACGTCATCCTCTCGTTTGCTTCAAGAATGTTCTCAATGAGTTTCTCTGATTCTTTTCCAACTTTCCTTACATTGGATTAACTTTTTACTTTCCTAAATGTATTCAGAGACCAATCCATAATAAATTCAGAACATTTTCCTTGAATGGCAACTGCTAATCTAGAACCTATGGTTGTTTGCAAACAGTCCTGTGCCGTTCCCTCACACATCTAACGGTGCAGGAATAACTTTTAATTCACAAGAAGATGGAACACAGAAAGAAGCATGGAAGTAGAACAAATACATCATGTTTTTTAGGGAATTGAGGATGCTTATTGTAAACAATCAAAATAAATAACAGTAGGAATCTTTCATCTCACCAGCAAATAGGATCAGGATCTAATTGCGATGTTTAGTAATTGTTAGTAAAGCAATTTTCATGCAGGATTCTAGCAAAAGAGTTTGAAATTTAAAAAGAAAAAATAGAGATAAACAGGCAGTCTTTGGAAATATCTCCCTTACTCTGGGTAAAGTGATTTCTACAAGTTTTTGTGGTTTGGGGGGGGGGGGGGTTGGGTTTGGATTTTTTATTTCAGAGGAGACAAGGACTGGAGCCCAGGAGCTCCTGCCACAGAAATCCCTGCCGGGCAGAGCAGGTCGCAGCTCCTTCCCTGCAGTCCCGGTTCCTGGGAACTAGAGAGCAGAAGAGCTGCCCTGGGGCTCACGCGGGGCAACCTGGCCTGGAAAATCCCTGGCCTGGCAAATCCCTGGCCTGGCAAATCCCAGAAGATGGAAAGACACAGAGGATCTCCCTCCCCGTCCCACCGCGCTTGCAGAGTCTGAAAGCCCAAAGGGGCTGCATTTTCAGCACCCGGAGGGTGAAAAACAAGAGTTTCCTCTGCAAGCTCCCAAAGGACAGATGCCTAAACTGTACAAGGACACTTTGGCAGACAGGAAAAAAAAAAAAAAAAAAGAGTCTCTGGGTGACCGGAAACAGCAGGGGTTTTTCATTCATTCCTGGAATAAAGGAAAACTGGTTTGTTCATTTTTACTGGGACAACAGGATGGTCCTGCGTTCAGAAACACCCGCTGCAAAGTGTTAGGAGGTGGCAGAGCCAGAGGGGCAGTGCCAGCCACACGGCAGCCCTTGCTCTGGCGTGATGTAAGGTTTCCCACACTATATGGCACAATCTCCTGACAAGTACAGAAGGCATAAGAAACATGTCTTTTCCCAGTTTTTTTTGTGGTAATTGGCCATTTTTCCAAATACACAATATCCTCTCCAAAAAAGGAGATAAAACAGAAGGAAGTAACTTACCAGCAATTAAGAGAGTATTTTTGAAATGTGTTGTCCATATGCACTTCAGCTCAGAAACTTCTCTGACGCAGCACCTACAGCCCGCGTGTGCTCCCCTTCCCCTCCCGTGACCCACACAAGACCACATTGGCTGTGCACAGTAAATGTCCTCTGGTCCTGCTCAGCCACACACTCCCAAGAGGCTACACAAAGCCTGAGGGACAGGATGGAGAAGCCACAAGCTTGGGCTAACACATCTTGAAGAACTCCAGCTACGAGTGACTTCTCTTTTCCCCTGGAGTTTTCCTTCACAGCCCATATGCCCAGGGAGGAACACTAATGGCACCAAAGGCACCAAAAGGATGTGGCTCTGAGGTGAGAAGCAGTTGAGGACTGCCTTGTGGATGAGGAAGTTCCACATGAACCCACCAAACTCGCACTGTAGCACCAGCAGGGAGCTCCCCAAATGGGCTCTAGGCTCAGGCCCTGGGAGAGCACCTGCAGCATGCCTTTCTGAGACAACACCATATCTCCACCCCACCTATAGCACCCCAACACCAGGCTGCAGGGCAGCATGAGTCAGGTTTTATCAAACCCAGCTTCAGAAGAGGTTTTGTACCAGCAACTGCAGCCTGAGCTCCCAAAAAAGGAGCTGCTCGAGCCTGTTTTCCTGGAGACCGATGTTTCTTATTGTCCTGTGTCCTCAGACCTGGTCCTTGACACATGCAAAGGACAGGCCAGATTGCTTGGCAGATAATCCAACAGCAAAAGAAGAAGCAGATTCTGCTACACAGACTGAGGATGAGCCCCCACATCTTGGTACCTGCCCAGGGATCAGACCCCTGCCTATGTCAGGAGAGAAACACATCTCCAAAAAAGCACAGGTCTCAGCACAGCTGGGGAAAAAAACCAAACTCAGCAAGGCACATACAGAGAAACACAATTTAAGGGAGAGAAAAGTCTCTCAGGCTAAAAATGTTACGCCTCTTGATCACCAACTGTCAAAAACTCTCTGTCACAGCCCCACCTCCCCGTTCCTCAGAGCTTGACAGACATTGAACTGGTTTTCTGTTTCTAACAGACCTCAGGCTGGCCAATGCCAAGGGTGGACTCCAGGACTGACCATGCAGGGGCTGTACGGGATGGCAGCCGCCCGGTCAGTGTCCATGATAGATGGGGGTATAAATAGACTATTTTGATGACCTGCTAACAATTAGCGAGGTTCAGGGGGTAGAGGTAGCCCCTGCTGCCATCCCAGGGGCTGCACACCCTACGCTTCACCTAAACTACGCATCACGGGCAATTGCTCTTACAAATTGCTCTGCCAGGTAAGGACAAATCTGCCACCGGGTGATGATATTGCTGTGCCAGTTGTCTATGCAGAGCTGAAACCAGTTGGCATGAGCACCCTCTTCGTGGGCATCACAGATCACTCACTGCTTCATTACTTCGTTTACTGCCCAAACATGACTGGTATGGACTGGGGTGAGGCTGTTCGAAGGTGCTGTACACACCTGGTATTACACAATCCTTCCAGGTCTGTGCTTCCAGGAAGGATTTGTACAAGAAGAGAATGACCCTGAAGCCGAAAGGAAACACCTTACTTCAGGAAAATTAAGCACATTTTAGATAAAAGTCAAAAGCAACTACTATAACCCTCCGAGAGCACACACGCTCCCTGTGGAGGAAAAGGAGAGGAAAAAGATGAGCTGGTGAACCCAAAGGCAGGCCTAGGAAAAAGGCAATTTTCAGAAGGTGGAGGTGTGCTTGAAAGGGAAATAAATATAATTTTAAATGGAGGGTAAAGAGTAGGGTGAATCTCTGAGCAGGTTCAACTGTCAGGAAGACGGAGCATTACAGAGAGAGAAAGGCCCATCTAAGGCAGCGGGGAGGGATACCCAGCCTGGAGGACAACGGGATGGCAGAGGGAGATTTACAGAGCAAAGATTCCTGCACAGAGACTCATTCATAGTCCAGCAAGCAGTCACGGGGCAGAGGATCCATGACAGATGGATCCTGTTGCTGCTGCCGCTGTCTGAGTGCCCGAGATGGTCGCGTTGGGGTGGCCCGTGGGCACGCAGAGGAGCACGGTCCTGCACCCTGCTGAGCTGAGAGGAAAGAAGCAGTGCCCTTCCCTCCCCCTCTATGTGCATTCCCCTCACGGGAACGCCACGGGAGGCTGCAGAGAGAGTCACAGGCCTGGGGTGAGCCTTTTTTGCCCCACGGGGCAAGCAAAAGAAAAAAAAAGGCAAACACTTGAACTATTCCTTGGCACTTCACGACAAATCACTAAGAGGATGCACAAGACTTAGAGATTCTCTGACTGCTCTTTTAATTATTTTCTGGCTTTTTTTTTTTTACTAATCGAGCCCCCCAGCTTCTTCCCCACTCCTGGGCCACTACAGCGTGGACAAGAGATTTCAGAAAATAGGTGCTGAACGTAGAAAAGCCTACGGACACAGAAAACAATCCCAAACACCCCAGATAACTCAGGTAAGAGGAAGGGTTCCTAGAGGGATGCTTGCTGGCTTCCCGCCGTGCTCAGGTGCTGGTTGCCATCTTTTTTTGTTCCTGTGCCATCTGCTCAGGCTGCAAGTTCCTTGCAGCAAAGGCATCTGCTTGCACCTTCCTGCACACCCTGGGCCCCGGCAGAGGAGGGAGCAAAAAACGGGACCAGCGCTCCGAAAGCAGAAGATGGCTGCTCGGATCCAGCAGAGAGAAGGGCAGAGAGTTGCGGTGGCATCAGGGTTTCATTTTGGAGAACTGGATCCCTCTAGTGAAGCGCTCGGCGCAGCCTCAGCACAAGAAGATGTGAGCTGCTCGCCAGGAGAGCCCTGGAGTTTGCAGGCAGATCTGAGGAACAGGCAGGAAATCCCTTTTACCACACCTTTCTGATTTACACCGGCGCCTGATACACACCACATGTGTCCCCTCCTTCCCTCACCCGCCTCCCTAATGGTTCTGTTCCATATTTAAGCGATGAAAAGTTAAGACCCGTGGTTACAACTTCTATGAGAAGCTTCGTTTTGAAGGGCTGCTACATTTCAACTTTATTGCCACGAGGAAAACTTAAAAAAACCCGAAAGCTTTCAGTCCTCCCCTCACATGAAAGCCGCAGTGAAGACATTTAATAAGTGTGAGTTCTCTCCCGCAAGCTGGTGAAATATCGGAAGTGGGAAAATTTATTCCTACAAATGTTTTGTAGGAGTCCCATCTACAATTTTATGCACTACACTTAATTTCTTCCGCTGGAGGTGGCTGCGGCGGGGTTTGGTCACTGTTCGCTCCTGCAGCGCACCTCGGGGGGCAGAGCTTTGCCCGAGATTTGTTACGGAGAGAAGAAAAACAAGGAATAACATCGGGATGGCTCCGGCCGGGAGACACTCGGCAAAACTCGGAGCGCACAAACTTACCCACCTGCCTGCGTCTGGGAATAGAGGGACATTCACCGCGGGGGGATCAGATGGTGGGGAGGGGGTTAAGGGGGGGTGGGAAGGGGGGAACAGCGGGAGAGAGAGCCCTCAGAAAACTGGCAAATTCATCTGCTTTTTCCATTGAGCGCTGTGGTGCTGACTACATCCCCGGAAAACTTCCTCTGCCGCACAGACCTGCCCACTGGGATACGTCTGGCATTAACTGGCCTTCCAAATTATTTATGGAAATATCTTTAGCTAATATTTGTAAATCATTGAGTGAGGGGGAAAAAAAATTGTTGTGTGTTTTTTTTTTTTTTAAATAAGCAAGAGAGAAAAATCAATAAATTCTTGCGTGCCGACACGGTATTCTGCTTCTTAAAATAAATGCCGCGGGAGGGGAACTTGGCCCTGACTTTTCTACGAAGTTTCTTTGTGTGAATTAAGGGCCGCAAAAGATGGAAAGCTTTGGGGGGGAGGCGGGCAGGGCGCGGAGCGGCGGGAAGCGGCGGAGAGCCGCGGTGACTTTGCGGAGGAGGAAGGACGGCAGAGCGCTCCCGAGGGCACCGGACCGGCGGGGACCCAACGGGGAACCCCCGGGGAGCCCCGGGCGGAGAAACGCGGAACGACGCGGGGGTCCTCGGGGAAAGGCAGAGCTCCGCGGGAGAGGTGCGTGCTCAGGCATCCCGCGGCTGCGGTGCCCGGTCCCCGCCGGCAGCCGGGGTAAAGCCCCCTCTCCCACCCGCGGTTTGGGAGCGAAGGGAGCCGGAGGACACGGCGGAGCGGTGGCGGGGAGGGGGGGGAGGTACCCCGCTCCCCGGTGCCGGCCTTTTGTTCCCGGGGGTCGGCATCCGCCGGATCCGCCAGCAACGGGCGGGCGGGCTCCGCCGAGCTCCCCGGCTCCCCCCCTCTCGGGAAGGAGATTGTACGGGGGAGGCTCCCTTACCCCGCACTGCCCGGACGCGGTACGGCCCCGCCTGGGCGCGGGGCAGGCGGAGCGGGACCGCCCGGCTCCCGCAGCCCGCAGCCCCCCGCCCCGGCCCCGGGAGCTCACCGTCCTCGTAGTTCTTGAGGTAGTAGTCGGGGCCGGGCCCGCCGCGGCTCTTGGCCGGGTTCTTCACGTTGTGGAACTGCAGAAAGTCCGTCCTCTTGCCCGCGAAGCGCAGGAAGGCGGGGGCCAGGCCCCGCGCCAGGGTCACCAGCCGCCGGGAGCTGCGGGGAGGAAGAGAGAGCGGGCTGAGGGCGCCGCGGGCCGGGCCGGGCCCTCCCTTCCGTGCCCCGGTACCGGCGACGACCCGCCGTTGCTGTCCCTCTCGGTGCGGGTACCACCGCAGCAGCGCCCGGCTGCGGGGCTTTGCGGGAGCTGGGAGCCGATCCGCCCGCCGGTGGTGGCCCGCAGCCCGGCTGGACCCGGCTCTGCCCCCCCCTCCTACGCCCCACAACGGCGCCCCGGCCCCGGACAAGTGCAGCGGCGTCCCGGAGGTAGAAGCGCTCCTCGACCCGCGCAGCCCCGCCGCCCCGCGCGGGACCGTGCGGTGGGGGGGAAGGAGAGAAAAGGGGGGGGGAAAGGGGGCAGCCGGGCGGGCTTCCCTTCGCCCGCGCCTTCCACGGTGCGGGGCGGGGGGGGGGTCAGCAGCCGAAGGGACCCTCGTAGCGGAGGTGCGGAGGGAGACCCGCTCCCTCTCCCCGATTTACCCAGCAGGGAGAGGGATTTCTGGACGTCCCAGCGCCTCCAGGCCGCGGCCGCCCCGCACCGCCCCGCACCGCTCCGCCGGTGGAGCCCAGCGCAGCTGCAGCCCCGGCTCTGCCCCCCGCGCAGCGCCGGGAGCCCGGGGAGCGGGGGGGGCTCTGCGGGCCTGGCCGACACCCCGCTCTCCGCCCGTCGGGACCTGGGGAAGGCTCGGCTCGGCAGCAGCCCCCTTCCTGCTGCTGATTTTTGTTGTTGTTGTTGCTTTGTTGTTTTGGGTTGGTTTTTATTTTCCCCTCGGTCCCGTGTTGTGCTTATTTTTTCCTTTTCCTTTCTTTTTTTTTCTTGTCTTTTTTTTTCCTTTTCTTTTTTTCCTTTTTTTTTTCGTTTTTTTTTTTCCCCTCCAGAGGAGCGGTTGTTGGAGCGAGGGGAGCACGACATTTTTGCAGTCATAACTGATAAGTCTCCGAAATGCTTTCTCCATTGCAAACATGTGCATCTTAATGGAAACCATGGCCCCGCTCCCTCCGTCACAACAAGCGCCGCCAGCGGCGCGGGGAGCGGCGGGGCCGCCGGGGCGGGCGGCGTAGGGAGGGCGCCGGGGCGGGAGGGGGGTGGGAAGGGGGGGGCTCCTGCCTTACCTTAAGAAATCGAGCCAGCCATCATGAATGATGGAGGGGTCCAGCTGCAGGGAGAGGAAATTCTCACTGATTATCCTGACAGGGCTCTTGGTGTTGACATCAAGGAGAATGAGAGTCCTTCCCTTCACACCTGGAGGTTTCTCCACCGGCAGCGCCCTCCTGTCCCCGGCCTGGGAGGGCAGGGAGAAGGTGGCCATGAGAGCCAGCCCGGGTGCCATCAGGGCTAGGAGCCCCGGGGGGCAGGAGCTGGGACAGGGCATGCCGGAGAGCAGGAAACCCCTAATTAACTCGCTGTCTGCAGGGGCTCGCCGGTGGCTAATTGTCCTTATCTAAAGTGCGGGGCGCTCTGCCTTTTTTTGCAATGTTTTGGTGCGGGTGGAGGGAACTCACGCCCCTGACCAGCCTTTCTCGCAGCCGGTGCCAAGACTCCTTGCGGCCAGCACCGCCCCTTTAAGAGATGCAGGCTCCAGACATTTTTAACTTTTTGAAGGTGAGGGGAGGCTCCTGGTTTAACCCCCTCGGCTCGGGGCCCGCAGCCCCGCCGGCACCGGGCTTTCCCTTTCCGCCGCGGGAGCTCCCGGACCTCGCGAAACCGGGACGCCCGAGGTACCGGGGAGTCCGGCGGCCGCCCGGCCCGGCCCTCGATCGCAACGCCGGCTGCGGGAACGGGCGAGGCGGTAAGGCGGCGGGGGCGGCCCGGGCTGGGGGGAAATTGAATCGCCCCGAAAAAAATAAAGCCCCACCCGCGGGGAGAGCTCGCCCCGAGCTGAGCCGGGACCCGCGGTGCCGGTCGAGGTCCCCGGGGCTGAGCGCTGACCGCTCGGTCGACGGGCGCAGCGATGCCGGAGCCATCGGCTCGGTCCGGCCGACGCAAGGGCGGCTCGGGCAGGGAACCGGGGCGCGGGGGGATCGGGCTGTCGGTCGCCCTCTCCCGCCGGCCTCGGGTCCCAGCTGGGGGAAAAGAAGAGGAGCGGCGGCGGCGGCAGCGCCCGGTGTGTAAACGTCCGATGGGACACACAATGTCCCCTTCGCCGGGGCCAGCCCGTGGCCGCCGCCGCCTCCGAGACGGCCCGGCGAGGGCGACCTGGACGGGGCGCGCTGCGGAGCTGCAACCGGACGCGGTTCTCGCCGCTGGGTGCAGGCTGGTGGCACCCGGGCCAGCATCGGTGGAGGCTGCCGAGCATCCCGGGAGCGATGACCCACCTCAAGGAGCGTCTACTCGAAGCAAGCTCTCTGCCCCCCCGCCAGCAGCCGGTTCCCGGGCAAGCCCCGGGCCAGTCCCGGGCCCCCGCACACCAGCAGCCGGCGAGCTCCAGAACGTGTAACGCGCCCTGCCTGGGCTCTCCGCCACCGCCGTGGGCCGCCCCGGTTTCCCCTTGGCCCAGGCTAGGCGGCGGGCAGGGCCCCGGTGCCGCTGCCCGGCCCGGTGCGGTCCGCCGGGGTCCCGCAGCCCCGGTGACGGGCCGCCGGCAGCACCATCTGCTGGTGAGGGGCCTGGCGCGGCGGGGGAGACGGCACCCACCTGCGGACACCCTCCGCGCCGGGCTCGGGAGGTGCAGGCGTTGCGGGGAGCGGCGGGACTTCGGGATCCGGGCACAAATCGCGCCGGGAGCCGAGCCGAACGGAAGAACGGGCCGGACGGCGGGGACCGAACCCCCGTCGGGGTCGGGTAGGAGCTGCAGGGCGACCGTCCCGGGCAGCTCGGGCCTCTTCCCGGTGTCCCGGCAGGGCTCCCCGCGGTGGGAACCCCCTCCCGCTTCTCCCGGTGCCCGTGCGGGCCAACCCGCACTCCTCGCCCCCCGCCCCCGCAGCCGGGGCCCGTGAGGCAGAGGGAACGGACCCGGCGTCTCCCAGGACGGGATGTCCCGGTGCCCGGTGCGCTCGGCGGAGGCCCGAGGGGGTCCCGGGGCAGTCCACAGGCAGCTCCGTCTCCCGTGGAATTCTCCCCTCGTCCCTCCGCCCCGCGGGGCGCTTCCAGCCCGTCCCCCCGCAGCCAGCCCCGGGGTACCGAGCTTGCGGGGACACGGAGTCACCGTCCAAGGAAGAGTAACGGGGGGAGAAAGAATGAAACGTACCTCGGGCTCTGCCGGGGGCGAGCGGGGAGTGCACAAACCGGGATTTGCAGTGAAATCACGCAAAAACGGCGAGGGGAGAGCGGGGCTCAAAACGCAGCCGGGAAGGAGCTGCCGTGGCTGACAAAAAGCAGCCGGGGGGTGCCCGGGGCAGCGGGGCTCGGAGCGGCAGAAGAAGTAAGAGGATCCGGGGGGAATAAAGCTGTGCAATTCCAGCTGAGCAAAGCCCTGGCATCCCGGGACAGGAAGAACGCGATTTAAGGCTGGAAATTTGCGTTCGGCTGCAAAAACCCTTCAGCCGCAGTTTGGAACCGCGCTCCGAACCCACCCGGGACCCGCAGCCCCCGCTTCAGAAGCTGCTCGGGTTTTGGGGCACCTCTGAGAGAGGGATGCGAGTTTCTCGCCCTCCTCTTTATTTTATAATTCTCCTTATTATTTTTCGTGTATTATCAGACGACAGTCAGGGTTCGGGGGGGTGGTTGCTCCGGCCAGCGGTGCGGGATTCCAGCAGGCCGGAATTCCGCACCGGGCTTTCTGTTAGGGACGGCCCGATGTTAAAAGGAAACTGCGGGGCGAGACGTGGTAAAGGACAAGAAAGAAAACAAATCGTCCCGTTCAACCTCCTTGATTATTTTTTTTTCCTTTTTCTTTACAAACAAGCTCTTTTGGAAAATGGCTGTGTTTATTCCTCACGCTCCGGCTCTGCTCCCAACGCAAACTCCGGATGCGGCGAGGTCACCGTCGGGGGAGATCTCACCGGCGACGTGAAGTAGGAGAGAAAGGAGCAAAAAAAAAAAAAGTCTCCCAGCTGCCCGGGTCAGCTTCCAGATTCTGGGAAGACGGCGCTAAAGGAAATACTCACTTATACCTGTCTCTGCTGTCCGGAGCCTGCCCCGAACCGGGGGCGTCGGAAAAGCAAATTGCACCCCGCTTTGCCCCGGCTGCGGCCACGGCGAGTCGAGTCTAAAAAGAACCCGCTTTGGGGGAATGAGGGGGGGATTTTTGTTTTGTTTATTTTTTAAAAATAATGCGTAGGTTCACTACGGAAGCCCTTTAAACGCTAAAAAGCTCTGGTTACCTGCGGGGGCTGGTGCGGGGAGCCCCGGGAAACCGGCGCGGTTCGGGGGCGGCTCGGGCACCTGCAAGGGGGGAGCCACGGCGCCCCCCCCCGTAGAGCAAGGCGTCCCAGATAGGAGGGATCTCAATTGGCACCAGCTGCGACCTCGGCCCCCCCCCCCGTCCGCAGGGGCGGCGAGCGCCGCTCCTTTCTTATATTACGATAATTACTTTAGAAAGCCTGACTCACATAAAAAGTATCTATAAAGATTTACTCGCGGTTTTCTCGATTTGGAAATGCGTTTCTCCATTTTCCATCTACTCTAAACTTGCTGGTTTTAATCTCCAAAACAGTCATTGGGAAAAAGAACTGGGGGAGGAGAAGCATTTCTATAAAGAGTTTAACCAAAGCACATTAAATATTTTCCCAACATCACCAAATAAACAACAATCCTCCAGCTCCCTATAAACTATTTAAAGCATGTCATATCATCTCTTCAGCTCTTGCCAATGTACTTTCCTTTTAATTTATAAGCCGATTAGAGCAGGGCCCTGTCTTGCGTGTATTTGCAAAATGTCTGGCACCCTTTCAGTCACTCGCAGTTCACAAACACTTAAATCGGCGTTTAACTTCGTTATTATCGGTACTAACTTCGATTTTTCCTCACTTTTGTAGACCTGCCGCCTGTGAAAGTGCTTGCTGTACATGATCTGAGCAGTTGTTGAAGGGTTTCAGCAGAGGAAACCTCTTTGGATGGCAGAGCTGATGCGAAAAAAAAAAAAAAAAAGAAAAAAAAAAAGGAAACAAAAAAAAGGAAAAAAAAAAGAAAGAAAAAGCACAAGGGAAATTGAAACTGAGATCTCAGGCTGTACAAATCGGCCCAAAAGAAAATGGGGAAAACCTCTTCGGGAGGAACATTTTTAGTTTGCTAGAAAATAAACTTCTGCTCATAAATGATGAAAGTTATTATCATCAGAGGATGTGCTGTACCAAACAAAACTCCATTAGGCTGGGAAGGATAAAACAGGCTAGACAGCCTTTTAAAAAAAAAAAATCATCATGTCTTTGATTCCCAAGATATCAACCGTGTCTGTTTCTGTAAGTGCTGTCAAGTAAACCTGAGTTATGGATGCTCTAAAAGAACCCAGCAAGGAGGAAATTCAGCAAGCAAAAATTGAGACCGCTATCCATAGATGCTTTACCAAAATATACTTTCTTTTCAGACTCTTAAACTCCTGCCCTGTACCACGGCATGACAGTTTCTGAGAAGAGCAAGACCCGGGAATGGGGTGGGAAAGCTGAGCTCGTCACAGCAGCAATCACGTGGCAGATTCTTTTTATTGAGGTTTTGCTCTTTCTGCGCTGCCGTGTCCATCATTTTCACCACAAGAGCCTTAACAGCTGGAACGTGACCTCCCAAAACTGCCACTGCCTCAAGGTGGGTGTTGCAGAGGCTGAACTCCAACTGCTGACACCAGTTCCTAGCATGTTTTGGTATCGGGTCTCCGCTCTGATGCAGGGGACCTGGGAAGCTCTGCAGCAAGAACATACATCTGTCCGGGCTGGGAGGATGGATGTTCCTCCTGAGAGTGCTTCCTCCCTCCACACGTCCAAAAAACCAGGCATGGATCAAACCCAACTGGCCAGTCAGGAGAAGCACACTGGGCAAGGCTGCCTCTGCGCTCCTGCCAGCGTGAAAGGAACACAAAGTGGTCCCTCCAGATCCAGCCATGGGAAAGCAGAGCAGAGTGGTGCCAGGCTCTCCTCGGAGAGTCAGTCTGGACTCACTCACTGCCTAATTAAGAAACCTGTAAAACCAAGGGACGGGGACAAAAAGAAGGCAGCAGTCCCATAAAGGTTTTGAGTCTAGGCTCTCCCTGGCTGGGTCCCCGCGAGGAGACACACCAGAAACTGGGGGGATGAAGCTGAGTTTCAGGCAGCAGCCCATCGATGGTCTTTTTTGTTGTTGTTTTCAATTTGTGTAACTTAATTCCCAGGTCTGTGAGCAGTTAGCTACAATGTACTCTGCTAGAATAAACTGAATTTATTCTTTTCCTTCATCTGTATCATTTGATGCGTGGTCTCAAAAATACTCTGACAAACCCAGGGTACTCTGGTCCTGCAGATTGGTCTGTGGAGAAGACAAGTGGGCTCCCTCCCAGCAGGTGTTTTGAGCTTCTCCCAAGAGATGCACCATTTCCTTCAAGCTGTGAGAATGGCTCTGGGCTGGTCAAACCACATTCTGTCCCAGGAGACAGAAATCCCCTTTGCCAAGTGTCTCTTCAGCAAGCAGAAAGACCTCCAAACAATAACTGATTGTGAATAACACACTCTTTGACACAAAATACTCCTCAGATCCATGAACTTTCCAGTACTCATCAGTGGCTGGATCTGACTTAGCTTTTGTCTTTCGTATCTTGAGTAGAGCCAAATGTGGCAGCAATTTGTCACAGTCAAAGAGATACAGAGGACAAACACAACAGCGAGACCTAGAGCTCTGCAGTGCTCCAAAGACCACAGCAGCCTCAGAAACAAAGCCCAACCCCAATGAGCAGAGAATCGTGTAGAATTATCCTCATTTCACACCATCACATAAAAAAAAAAAAAGGAAAAAAAAGTGAATAGGCCAATTTTACAAGCCTGAGAACGAATGTGAGCAAGCATTTGTCCCACCATCTGCGAAGAGATGATGGAGGTGAAGGAAGAGGGAATTCACGGGGGATGGTAAAAGTTCACAGAGACCTTCTATTTTTCTGGAGAGATGCTTCACATTCCAGCAGCAAAAATGAAGGAAGCGGACATGAGGAGTAGATCAGAGAGGGGAAATAGGAAGATGGATGAAGTGCAAGGCTGGAGGAGCAAACGAGTCAATTATGAATAAGAGGAAGGGGCTGTGCACAGAGACCAACGAGGAGATGGAGCTCAGGGGAAGAAACAGCAGCCAAAATACTCTCAAGGCAGAGACGCTGCTGGGATGAGGGAGGCAGAATAGAATCGTAATCTTTCAGGTAGAGTCAGAATTGTAAACCCTTGTCCTCTGGATCTCTTTGATTATGGCACCTCTGTCACCGGCTCCATCAGGACAACTGTGCGTGGCCCTGCTCTGGATGGACAGAAGCAACCAGCTCTGTCACAGCTATTGGTTCCCACAGAGAAACCAGCCACAAACTGTGAAACTCATGGCTGGAGAGCGAGGAACCACTGGGAATGATGGGTCCTGCCTGAGCCCCGGGCAAGTGGATGAAGGAGAAACAAAATGAGATGCCGGTGGCGTAGAAGCAGATGCTACGTGGATGCTCAGAAGGAGGAGAAACCAGAAGTGAGCACCACCAAAGGAGGGGGAAAGGCCAGCAGAACCTCACGGAGCTGTGATAATGGAGGAAGGGAGGGATGGGGTGGTGCTGGATGGACCTTAAAGCAACTCTCTGCTTCCACTGTCCAGCAAAAGCTCCCAAATAAATCCAGGAAAAAGCAAACATCTTTCTGCACAAATTCCAGTAACAGCAGTTAAGCTCCTGATCTGTTCCTCTTTAAGGTGGTGGTAGAGCGAGGAAGGTCTGCAAGCATCACCTGTAAGTAGGGAATGTGGGAATCCCTTTGGGATTCTCTAACCACACCAAGACCTTGCCTGCCCACAGCTTCACACCGATCTGACATAAGCCCCATCCCTCCTCCCGACAGGCAACAACCAAAAAGCTCCTTCCCCTGCCTTGGGAGCAACAGGGCTGGAGAAAAGTATTCCTGAGGATAAAGAGCTGGGAGAGAAGCGTTTCCACAGCCCTCAGGACACCCCAGCCTCACCTCAGCGCTGCTTCGGGGCTCGGGAAGTGGGGGGGAAGGCAGAGAGGAAGGCACAGCAGCTCATCCCCCAGAAACAAACAAAAAAAAACCATAAAAAAACTGGGGAAAAAAACACATCCCCAGTGCAGACATCCCCTTTGTCTTCCCTACCAGGGTCTGGGTGTTGCCTCGTTTCTTCTCCCTCCACAGATTCCCTTCTGTTAGCTCTTGAGTAACAGCAACATGGAGAAAGCTAAAAATAAAAAAGCTGTATAAGCAACGTAACAGGCATGCAATTGCATGTCTATTTTCTTTGAAAGAAATGATGCTTTATTTCCTGTAGAATGGAAACTACAGTTTGATGTTACAGCTATTGGGTTTTGACTGAACGCAGAAATTTGACTTAAACAATGACAATTCCCCCTGTATTTACTATTACCATATGTCACTGATTATATATTTAAGTTGCAGAAATGAATTAAATTTCATGGCTTCCTCAAGTTAGATTCTCTTGGAGTAGACTGTCTCTTGTTATTAACCAAAATCCTCGGAAAATGGTTTAAATCAAACCAGCAGACTTTTGGTATCATTTCAGAAGAAAATTGATTATCACAAACCAAGCGCTTAACACGTCATCATCCAGAAGGTCGGGGGAGCTTCGGAAACCTGCAGCAACCGTGGCCAGGATAGAGAAAAGGGGTTAATTGAACACCACAGACTCAGAGATGGGGGGGAAAAAACCCAACCAAACAAAAAAGACACAATTTGGAGCACTGTTTGGAGCTCCCTTGCCTGGGGTCTTATTCCTTCTGCCTCAGAAGTTATCCTATATCCCACGTCTCAGCGCTTGCTTCACTTACTTGGGGAAAGTATCTTCTCTCAGCTGGCTACAGAGCATTAGTGACAATCATGTTGCACACATGTTCCAGGAGAAGCCAGCCTTGTTCTTGCTAGATTTTCCTGCTTTCTGGAAAAAATAAAAATAAAAAAAAAATTAAAAATACAGATTTTCTTTACTCCTTCTGTTTCCCATCACGATTTGGATTGCTAACATTTCTATCCCCGTTCGTCCCCCGGCAGCTCCTGGCCCTTTCCTAGAGGACCAGCAGACAGCAGACCCCCTCAGCTCCCACCAACCAGGAAGGAAGCAACCTCTGGGAATCTGGCTTCAGGCCTTAAAGTCAAGGTGATGTGAAGGGACCTGACAATAAACCCCACCATGTCCACGCTTCCCACCTCTCCCAGATCCTGCCTGGACCTGCACAGTCAGAGCTGGAAGGGGACAGCCACCATCAGAGGTGGCAGGGGACAGGCTGTGACACAGAGGGAGCTCGGGGGGGGCAGACACGGTGTAAAGCAGAGCCTGAGCAGTCCCAGTGAGCAGGAAGCAGGTTATGATTCCTAACTGAAGGGCAACATCATGAGGGGAGAAGAGGTAAAAGCAGGAGACCTCAGTGTCAGAAGAAAACAAGGGCAGCTGTGCCGTGACTGCTCGAAGGACTCACCAGGCAGGATACAGCCGGGACAGGCTTCAGGGAGAGCCTCGTGAATTCACATCATACTTTGCCAAAGACTCAATCAATTGAGTATGTGCTAAAGCTCCGTTTGTTTTGTCTTATTTGGAGCTTTGGAAGATATTTCCTATCTTGAATCATTGAACGCTCTCCAGCCACACACCTGCAACTTCTGGAGCGCATCCTCTCAGCGAGAGGCTGGCTAGCACGTCGTCACTTACACAGGGCAAATCCTACTGAAAGCACATCAGGCCACAGCCTTTGCACCAGTTCACTTTTACATGGAGCACATGGAAGCAAACATCTGGCAAGAACACAACTATGTCCTGACCGAGATGGAGCTCATGGCAGCAGATGGTGGTTGATACTGCAGGACCAGGGCAGCTCCACCTCAAACTCTGCATTATTTCTCCCCTGCGTTTTCGCCCCTTCTTGGCCACATCTTTTTGGGACTGGAGCTACTGTCGCTCCGGCGATTGAGGTCCCCTCAAGACCACACTCAACCTGCAGGTCACTGCCTAGTCCTCACCCCCGGGTTATTTTGCTCCCGTTGAGGCACCTCGTTGCACGGAGCCACATCCTGACAGTCCTGTTGAATCGCACGTTAATAGAACGTGAGGTTCACAATCCTCTGAACCAACTGCCACAGGAGAAGGAAACCTTCTCTCCCAGCACTCAGTAGCTTTGCCAGCACGCGTGCGAGCAGCATGGTAGTTAGCAACCTAACAAGCAACAACTGATGCCCATTTTGGGCCAAAGAATGGAAAAGCCAGCACAGAGCAGCCTTCAGTTCCACCGCTTCAAGCCCAAGAGCTTAATCCTGAAGGGAAAAGCATCCAGAAGAGAAAACCCAGCACCAAAATGAACGAATCTGAAAAGACAAGGCACGACCAACATCTTTGCAGCTTTACAGGGCCGCTGTCCAAGAGATTTTTTGCCAGAGGTTTCTTCTGCCAGCAGAAGCACAGAGAGAGATTGCCACCTTGTGGTTCCTCCTCCTGCAGTGCCATGTGGGATTTTTTAAATTGTACTAGCCTAGACCAGGGGTTTCCAAACTGCTGACCAGGGATTTCTGTGGACAAGGCTAGTATGGACAAGAATAATTTCCAAGTACTTACTTAGCTAAAAAAGCAAGCCTGTAATTCACTGCCTTCAGCTCTTACACGGAGAAACTCGTCACTACAAAATCCTTCAGGAATCTAATCTGCAAGTTAATAAAGATGAGTAACTACTGGTGAGGGTGTGCAGCTTCCAAACAGCAACCCAAAACGCTGTGGCAGTGAGGCACAAAACCAGATTGGCTTTAGGCTCTTCTCAGCATCAAGAAATCTGTGAGAAATGCTGATGACAGCCTGCAGTTTCAAAACCTTGGGATGGTCTCAGAGAGTAGTTCCCTCGGGGTTCTAAGAAGGGAGGAGCAGCCGTGTGCTCCTTCCCCAACCGACTGCAGACAGAAAAGCAGGAGCAGGTTGGGTTTGTCCCCAGTCACTCCAGGTTCTGCTCAGGACACTCTGTGAGACCTTCTCCTAAGGTGCTATAAGCTGGGGTAAGGCTCATTACCACTTGGCTCCTCCATAGCTCATGCCCGGGTAGGGGCACCAGGCAGTATTTCCCCACTGGAACTCGGGTGGAGTTAGAAAAGGGGAAGATCAGCAAAGAGCTCTGTGAAATCCCAGGGAATTAATCAAACTTGGAAAAAAATTTAGCAGCCTCTCCCAGAGAGGTGGAAGAGTCTCTCTCCTAACACACAGCAAGGAGCACAGATGTCCCTGGCAGCTTCTCATCCTCTCTCCCTGCTGACACACTGACACAGAAAGTGGCCCATTTTCATGGTTGCGATAATGAGTGAATAATTGGAATTTCTGGAGCGCTTCCCTTTCTTCCATGATATTTTCTGACTAGCTTCCTGCTTTGCCACTGGCAAGCCTGTTACAGTTGTAAGCAAGTGACTCTTTTCCAGTTCCCCCACCTCATTTCAAGGTTGCTGTGGGTGCTGATCCCAGGAAGACCCAAAAGTTTCAACAGTCCTTAAGCACCTTCTTCAGCACATGGTTCTTGGGTCTTTTTAGTCTGGAGAAGAGAAGGCTGAGGGGGGAATCTGATCAACACCTATAAATACTTCAAGAGTGGGTGTCAGGAGGATGGGGCCAGGCTTTTCTCAGTGGTGCCCAGGCACAGGACAAGAGGGAACAGGCACAAACCTGAATATAAGAAGTTCCACCTAAAGATGAGGAGGAACTTCTTTGCTGTGAGGGTGGCAGAGCCCTGGCAGAGGCTGCCCAGAGAGGTGGTGGAGTCTCCTTCTCTGGAGACATTCAAACCCCACCTGTGGGACCTGCTCTGGGTGGCCCTGCTCTGGCAGGGGGCTGGAGGAGATGATCTCCAGAGGCCCCTTCCAACCTCATATGATTCTGTGTCATGTTCCCCATCAGCCCTAGACATGGGAATATGTTAGTTACAGCGTGGTACGCTTGATTCCCTAGAAAGACTGCACTCCTAATGACTATCTGCCCCCCCTACCTCCAATTAAAAGAAAAAAAAAAATTAAAATAAACTTCTCCAGGAAGAAGGGAGATGAATTTGAGCTGGAAAGCTAAAGTGCTGGGCCTTGGCAGTTAGCAGAGGGAGGCTGCCTGCCCATCCCAGCTCTGGAGACTGATGGCAGAGCCTTTCAACAAACCCCAACTGCAGCCCTCCCCGTCCCCTCGCAGCCCCCCGCCCCCCCCTCCAAGCAGAGCAGGGCTGGCTGCCCGGGAAAGCCCCCCCTCGCTGCCAGGGGGTGGCGGCAGCCCCGTCGTCCGGGGGATGTGCTCCCAGGCCCGTACCCCCGGGGATGGGGGGCTCCCGGGCAGCCCCACCACCGTCCTACCAGATGTAGGGCGACCGCGCCGCGGGGATGCTCCTGCGTGGGAACGTCCGGGGGTGGAAGGCGAACCCCCCCCACCGTTCCGTGTCCCCTCCATCCCCGGCCTGGGCACCGGGGCGGGAGGGGCTGTCGGGGCCGGCTCCCGGTCGCACGTGGCGTGGCAGCTGCCCGCCCCCCCCGGCTCACGTGTGCCGTGCCGTGCCGTGCCGGCTCCCCGCTGCAGTCCCGGTGCGGCGGGCGGGCGCTGCGGTACCGGCGCAGAGGCATGGCGGCGGCGGCGGCGGGCCCGGGTCGCGGCGGCGGGAGCTGGGGCCGGAGCCGGGGGGCCGTGCTGCTGCTCTTCTTCTCGCTGTCGCCGCGGCCACCGGCCGGGGCCGCCTGGCTGCTGGGGCTGCGGCCCGAGGACACGGCGCCGGGCCGGGTGTCCCTGGAGGGCGGCGCGGTGCAGGCGGCGGAGGGGAGCCGCTTCCTCCTGCGCCTCTACTTCCAGCCGCCGCCCGAGGGCAACGGGAGCCGCGGGCCGGCGGGGGAGCGGGAGCCGCGCCTGGTCTTCATCGAGGAGGCGGCTCCGGCGGCGGCGGCGGCGGCGGCGGGGGGGGGGAGCCAGGCGGCGCGGGGCCCGGCGGAGCGGTGCCGGGAGCGCAGCGCCTGGGCCTCGGACGTGGAGGTGGTGGGTCCGCTGCGCTCGGGGGGGGCGGCGGGCTCGGCGCTGGCCGAGGTGCGGGTGCGGGAGGCGCGGAAAGGCGAGTCGGCGGCGGCGGCGCCGGGGGGGCGGCTCTTCTCGCTGTGCGCCTGGGACGGGCGGACCTGGGCCCACCACGGGGCGGCGGGGGGGTTCCTGCTGCGGGTCCGGCCGGCCGCCCCGGCGCTGAACGCTTGGCTGCTGCCGCTGCCCGAGGCGGGGTGGCTGCGGGCGCTGGGCGCTGTGCTGCTGCTGGGGCTGTCGGCCCTTTTCAGCGGGCTGCGCCTCTCCCTGCTCGCCCTGGACCCGCTGGAGCTCCGCGTCCTGCGCAACAGCGGCTCGGCCGCCGAGCGGGAGCAGGCGCGGCGGGTGCAGGCGGTGCGGGGCGGCGGCGGGACCCACCTGCTGTGCACGCTGCTGCTGGGGCAGGCGGGGGCCAACGCGGCGCTGGCCGGCTGGCTCTGCGCCTCGCTGCCGGGGGGCGACGGGGAAGCGGCGGCGGCGGCGGGAGGGGCGCGGGGGGCGCCCTGGCTGCCGGTGGTGCTGTGCACCGCCGCCGTCTTCCTGGGCGGGGAGGTGCTGCCCTACTCCGTCTGCTCCCGGCACGGGCTGGCCATCGCCTCCCGCACCCTCTGCCTCACCCGCCTGCTGATGCTGGCCGCCTTCCCGCTCTGCTACCCGCTCAGCCGCTTGCTGGACTGGGCGCTGCGGCAGGAGCTCAGCGTCTTCTCCACGCGGGAGAGGCTGCTGGAGACGCTGCGGGCCGCCGGCCCCCACGGCGACCTGGTGCGGGAGGAGTTGGCCATGGTGCAGGGCGCGCTGGAGCTGCGCACCAAGGTGGTGGAGGACGTGCTGACGCCGCTGGACGACTGCTTCATGCTCCGCGCCGACGCCGTGCTGGACTTCGCCACCGTCTCCGAGATCCTCCGCTCCGGCTACACCCGCATCCCCGTCTACGAGGGCGACCGGCGGGACAACATCGTTGACCTCCTCTTCGTCAAGGACCTGGCCTTCGTCGACCCCGACGACTGCACCCCCCTGCAGACCGTCACCCGCTTCTACCGCCGCCCGCTCCACTGCGTCTTCAACGACACCCGCCTCGACACGCTGCTCGAGGAGTTCAAGAAGGGTGAGGCCACCGGGCCGCCACCCACCCCCCCCCGGGCTCCCCCTGCGCCCCCTCCGCACCCCCAAAGGTTCCTTGGTGAGCGGCCCCCCACGGCCCACCCTGCGTCGCTTCCTGGCGGGACCCGGCAGGTACCGGGGGTGCTGGGGGTAGTCGGGCCCTGCATGAGCTGCCGTGGCGGGGACACCGGTGTCACCCGGTGGAAGGGCCCCTGGGTGGATGGAAGGCCTGCCGTGCCTGTGATGTTACAGAGACTGTAAAAGCCTTGGGGCTCAGCGGTTGCTGACTCAGCAGATGAGCCTGTCCCCTCCTGTCGCTCTGTTCGGTGCAGAGGAGCTCAGGGCAGGAGACTGCATCCCATGGCGCAGCTCTCCTCTTCACAGCTCAGCAGGGAGAAGCAGGTCTAGAAAGCGTTGGTTTAAAGGAAGACGAAAAGCCTAAAGCCTTAGAAAGAGCTGTACTTTTTCTTTCTTGCAGCTGTGGCAGGATTTCCTTGGGCGGAGGCTGCCAGCAGCCCCGGGGATGCTGAGAGCTCGAGCATAGACACAGCGTGCGCTCCCCCGCCCCCCCATCCCCTCGGGAACTGGGTTTTGCTGCGTGCTCTGGGGTAGGTGGTCCCGTGGCGAGGGGGTCCGTAGGCACAGCTGCAGCGGTGACATCCCGCATCACGCAGTGGCTGCGGGGCTGCGCTGCCGCAGGCAGGGTCATGTGAGAAGGGCCGACCCCCTCCATCCCAGATACAGAGGAAGCCTCTCTCTGAGTCATCTCCAAGCTCATTCCCAGGGCTGGGAGGAGGGAAGGATAGGACCTTTCTCGTGCGCCGGGAAAGTGAGCAGCACGTGTGGGTCAGCGTCCTCTCGGGAGCTGCCCAGCTGTGTCCCCACCACCCCCAGGGTGGCAGGGA
>BJBW01016129.1:1710-23939 GCA_004320125.1 Scolopax mira
TTGCAGTTTTCTCTCATATTATTAAAACTCAAATAAATATCCCTTTAACTAAAAGGCAAGTAGATACACTTTCGCTTTTAAAAAAGTGTAATAACACATTAAGAATTTGGCAATATAGCAGCCAAGTCTCTTTAAAGCACTTTGTCCAAGTCAACCAGCTATACTGACAGAAAACACAAAGTTTAAGAAAAAAAATGAACATATAATTCACTTCAATAAATAAACGTTGAATCAAGCTTCCAAGAAACTCTTAAAGTTATTTACTGAGTTCTCCTCTGGCTTAACAAGACACCAGTTACATACAAAAATCCAAATAGACCTACCAATTAAAAGTAATACACAAATTCCCTTTTCTTCAATAAAACTAACTGCCAGACCTCCGAATAAAAATTAACATTATATATTTTTGTGTTAACCCTGGAAATAGAAAGATTATAGAAATAAAAAGAAATAGAAGCATCTATAGTAAATATGTATATAGCTCGGCACTTAAAAGTTTTGAAATCTATGGTATATTTTACAGTATCCTGCAGGGTTGTTACAGAATTTTTAGTAAAAAGAGTTCTCATAAATCTGTGCATAAACACCTGTGAGTAAATTTCCAAGTCCATAGTGTAAGTTAAAAAGAAATTGAATAAATTCATTATGCAATGATGTGTACAAATGGTAGAAATGCTTTTACAAATAAGAATGTATGTAAGGTTAATTTAATAAAAAAGTTTTGTAACATTAAAATTGTGATTCCAGTTTTCATGCATCTTGATGATTTATTACTACCGATTGCTTATTTCAAATAAAATTTTCTTGAGATTGTCAAGTTGCAAAATAGTTTTCTTTTGCACTTTGAGCTACATTTACAGTCTTGCTAATATCACTAATGAAGAGACCTACAGTGATTTAAAAGTTCTGAATGAGCTTTTTGCTGGGCTCTTGTTTGCTTATTTGTTTTTAACATTTGTTCAGGATGGAAGCAGCCAGCTCAGCAGCAGAGAATAATGGTAACCTGCCCCGCACTGGGTTTGTTGAGTATGTGCCTGGCTTTATCCACACTAACAGTTTTATCAAAATCTTCCACAATGTTTCCACATGTAGGGCTTGATGCAATGCCCACTCAAAGTCCTCAAGAATCCTTCCATCAGCTTTATGGCTTCATTCAGCCTCTCTTTACTGTCCTAATGTCCTTGAAAATATTCCCATGTCAAACATTTCCCTGTTAAAGTCTCTTGCAAATAAATGGGTAGTATCGTGGTATGGTCCTTTTTTCAGATTAGCACTTCTAAAAATCTGAATCATGCACAAAAGATACAGAGCGTTACATGAAACTAACCAACAAACTTCCTTTACAGTTATTTTAGTTAAAGTTTCAAGTTAACTCACTTGTGTGTAATTATGAAATTACTGTACTGATCCTCCACTTACTTTGAAAGTGATTAATCAAAGTCAGAGAAAACCAACCATCAACTGAAGTATGTTTCAAATTTCCTATTCAAGGGTTAGTCTAAAAAGATGAACTAATTTAATTTTAATTAAATCCTTATTTAGAAGCATGAAATAAATGTTTTCCATTTAATTCAAATTAAACTCCAGTTCCAGTCCAAATTTCAAATATTCACTGCTTCTGCTACTTTATTACACATGACAGATTAACATTTCCTTTTTGCACACATATGCCACCAACAAACCTGGTATCATTAAAAAAAATTAAAGAAATTATAAATTATACTTTTAACAGTAATAGGCATGTTATTTATTCCACCAAAAAAAATTCTAGTGATATGAAGGACCGAAGTTGCATGCTGTAAACCACAGTGAAACATTTATGCTAGATTCTGTAACCACAACACTTTTAACTGAACTTTATTTATACTGCAACAGTTTTATTATGTGAACTTTCAAGCAATCTCTTCACTGATGGGAAAGACAAGATAGAGAGAAGCAAAAAAGAAGAGCAGTTAAGAAAAGCAATACCTACAGGAAAACAACAACAACATACATCAGACTGTAGACTTTCCAAAAGCTTTAATGAGAATATGGCCTTGTCATCTTCCAATTTAATCATCAGACACACCTCAAGTAATTTAATATTTTCATAGTAAGCAATTCAATGCCAGTGTCGTATCATTCTGTGCTGATCAGACACATCATGTGAATGGATGTGAAACTTTATAAAGCTCTGACTTCCTCTCTTTTGTGAGGTCTGGAAGAAGAGCTCACTGAGCTTCCCCTGTCTTACTACAGTAGCATCTTCTGGATTTCTAAAACTGGACTCAATCCAACCTAGTTTGCTGTTATTCCCATCTTTTCATTTCTTCTGCTCCTTACATCCTGCTCTATGTCATTTTTCCTCTGAAGAATCAGATACTACCTTGTCAGTATCTTGATTAAGACTATCAGGCCAGTCCTGCACACCTTTGCAAATCTCTAGGGAAAGAGAATTGAACGACTGTTTGTACCCAGTCTTTCACGTGGTTTGTACTCTCAAGAATACCACAAACCAGAAAGATCTGTCAGTCTTATCAGTGGGAAGAAGGGAATACAGGCTCTTGATAAAGTAACGTGGCAAAACCTCTTCAAAAAGTTCCTTGGAGCCTCAAGGAGAAAATTTTTTTATCATCTGCAAGTTTTGCCAGAGGACAAATGATATTTTTCCTATCTTGCTTTCACCACAGTATTACAAAAACTCTCTTTTCCACATGAAACAGGCTGATGTTAAGCATACTATCCCTTTGCAAGCTGTCAAGTCCTGGAAACTGAATGCTGCCATGCTAGCACATCACTCTCTGCGAGGTTCAATACACATAAGTGAATCTGGTAAAGTCAAGCAATGAATTATTTAGAGGCAATTAAAAAAAAATCTCAGGCTTTATTTCATATGTTTTAGAACTGAGCACCTTTAAACTTGTCTTCAGTGTCTGGGAACCACTCACATACCATTTCTTTTATTCTGTTTATCTTGTTTGGATAAGCTGTGCTCAGTGTATTTGAACTTTATTGCTATTCTACACTAGATGTGCTGAAAAATGGGAAGAAGTTATATTTCTATATCACAAGAAACTAGACTGTACTCTGGGAGCACCTGCCTGGGCTGATCTCCTCTCTCATCTCATATTATTCCCCACTGCATCCTCTACCAAGTCCACAGAAGGGCTGCTCACAAGCAAATAAGCAAGTTAAATCCTATAGAAATTTGCTTCCTCCGTGAATTCTGAGGGCATTAAACTCTAAAAAAAGAAGTTATGTTCAAAGTGTACTATGTCTCTATCTATGCACAGCATTTCCACAAATAATAGGAGCCTGAGGAGGAAAGCACTTGAACTCTCCCTAGATCACCCTACATAAGTGAACACTAAGCACATTTTAACTAAAATCATAACTTTAAGTTTGGAGATCTGTATATATTGGGGGGGAAGGGGGGGAGAGAGAGGAAGAGGAGAGGGGAAGGGGAAGGGTGAGAGAGGTATCTGTCAAGGAATATCTCTGCAGCTCTATAAGCATATTTTCCCATAAGCCACAAGTGCAGCTTTGGCAAACAATGACTCTTCTGCTGGACCAGTTTGTATTTCCTTTCATTTCAATCCACTGCTAAAAGTGACTCGACCACAGTGAAAACTAATGTCAAACTGGCACAATTACCAAGTACCTAAAAACTGGCTCTTTTCACTTAGTAAAAATGACATTGCTGCAAGAGTTAACAGGTGCTTTAATTGCATTCCAGAAAATTTATAGATGTATTTCCTCAAGTTACATATAACAACCCATAGAAAACTTGGCTTTAATAGATTTATTAAAAAACGCTGACAAAATAAGCAACCAAGTCCAAGTCTCATTACAATTACAACAAGCACTAAATGGCATCTTAACTCAAAGAAAGAGCAACTTGACACAGAATTTTAGTATCACCAGGAAAGTCTATGCAAATATCTTAGGTATGCACATCGGGTATTTTCTCACAAAACAAAGAAAAAGGAATATACACAGATATGGAAGATTAAATTTACAAAATTACTTGTTTTTATTTGCCCAACATTTCTAATCCCTCAATTCCAGAATCCCTTTAATTCCAGAATTAAAGGAGTCAAATCATGAACAGGGTGTTAGAAAACAGCCTACACCTCAGCTATAACACACCACATCACAAGGAGTTCAGGTAAAGAGGTCTGTCAATTATAAACACTGATCAGTCTTTAAGTTTTTAAAAAAAAAAAATCTATGTTTGTTTTGACAAGTGAAATAAACCTTGAATGAAAAAGCAATTGGCACCTTATTTTTTACATTTACTGCTGAAAGAAGTGTCTTATCTGGGTTTTTTTAATTCATACAAAAATGGCCATACAACCATTATTCATGTTTTGACCAGGGCAAGTAGACAGATTGCTTACTGATTTGAAGTAGAAGCATATTTAAAAGAAAATTTAAAGCTTTCTATTTAAAAAACTCTTAAGTAAAGCCAGTCACACTTCCTTAGAGTTCAACCCTAAAAAGAAAGTTGTGGAACAAAAAAAGAAAACTACCCAAGATCAGCACTGGTACTAGTACAGGTGCAACTGATTTGAAGCACATACTACTACTACTCTCTCAAAGAACAAAATGCTACATACCCTATTATCATATGGAGTTGCATTTCTTGTGGTGATATATATGAGAAGCAACTCCTTTGACATGGATTTTTTTTTTCTTTTTTTCCCAATCCACATAGAGAACATAGTTTATTTTCTGACAGACAAACACTGTCTGGTACTAATTGTACAATTTTTTTTTTCTTGAATAAAGTTATAATATCTATTTGAAATTCTGGCTATAAATAGCAAATATGAAGTAATAAGTTTGGTAAATATGGTAAGTATGAAACACTTGCCTTCAGCCACATGCAAACAGAAGGCCAAGGGAAGTTGTTTACCCCATGAAGTTCTGCTGTATATCATGGCAATAGCATTTAAAGATGCAAGAACAAATGAGGCAGAGAAGGAGGGAGGCTTTTTGGGGGGACACTTACCTGTGAAAGGTCTACAACCCTGTCTCGTTTTAGTGATATGCCCAACTAGAAAAAGTCCAGAAGGACAGGCTACAAAAACGTCAATTTGTCCCTTACAACAGGCATTTCTAAGGGCCACCTCCAGAAAAGCTTTGCAGTCTGCAGCCACTACTCTAGCAATCTCCTTCCTTCCCCTGAGACTCTTTACATTCAAAAGGTAAATGAAATCCAGAGCAGCAAAACCAGCATGACAGCACTGCATCTACAGCTATAGCTCCCAAGAACAACAGTATCTGGAAATATTATGACCTTTGATATTATTTTTTTTTAAAAGTCCTGTATGCATAAGTACAATCAGTTTTAATCGAAATAAATTTATAAATGGACAACTGAGACTCTGGTTTTGCAATTACTTTAAAGTCAACCTCAGCACTAACTTAGCTGATCACTAAAAAAGGATGAGCTAATTCTCCTACTGGTTTCAGTCACATTTTTGCCCCCCAATTTTCTGATCCAGCTTATGTGGCCACCTACATGCTCATTCCAACAGAAATGGGTGGTGAAAATGCATGGAAACAGGTAGGAATACCTCTTCTTTGCAGCCATTGCCTGCACGTACACAAGTTTAAAGCAAACACAAAAAACTTGACTTAAAGCCTAGAGAGGTTCAAAGGTCTTCCGACAGCTCTTTGGGAAGCCTGTAGCATAACACATGCTTCTCCAGTTCTTGTCTACTGCCTCAAGCCTATCACATCGGTGTCACAGGTACTCATTCATTATTTACAAATTTAAAATGAATACAGCACACTAAAATCCTGTTCTGAGAAGTTAGGTTTATTGAGAAAGACAAGAAAAGACATGAAACGACAGAAGATCCAGAGGAAAAGGAAGTAACTTTTTTTTGTTCTTTTAACTATATGTATTCCTACCATTCAAAGAACCGGATGCATTAGGGTCCCACCCACTTTTTCCAGATTTAAGAAAGGACTTTTACAATTATATTCTTTTCTAAAGTTAAGCAAAAACATAAAATAAGAAAACCACTTAATACACTTTTACAAATCTACTTAAATTAACATCACCGGTACTGAGATAAGGTAGGTGAACTCCCAAAGAAAATAACAGGAACCAATGAGACAATTCCAGCTGTTGGAGAAATTAAATACAAGAGTCACTATACAGAAAGACATCTGACATAGTCAGAGGTAGATCTTCTTTTTCCCCTCTCTTCAATGTCTGGCACAAAAGGCCTACAAGAAACCTTTCGCTCAATGACTGAAAAACTGGTCGCAATCAGACAGTGATGCTCAACATGACACCTTCCTTGGTTGTTGCAGCTTCACACAGCAATAATTCTCACTTCCATCTCCAGTTTTAATGCAATATGTTGAGAATAAAAAAAAATGGGAAATGGTAGATTGTTTTAAGATACATCAGAAATAAAAGGTTATTACAAACAGATTAGTCCAGGGTGGAAATTACACAGGCTAAGCAGGAGGCATGGATAATCTGGGTAAGTGCCATGGAAAAATAAATATCATGATTGGACTTAAGGCAAATGGAAGCAGTTCAAATTGGCGTCCTCCAATTCACTGCAGAACATGTGATACCCACATGTCTACTTCCAACAAACCTCACTATAAAGAAACAAAGACCAATACTGTGAAGTGTTGAAAAACACATCTACCACCAGCTTCTTCCATACCACAGCAACGTGAATTACTGCAGCTGCCTGATAAAAGCATGAAAGAAAAGAGTGTGGAGGTTTGGGGGCTTTTTTTTTTTTTTAAAAGAGCTACCAGTATTTATCTGAAGCACATCACCCACTCAGTAAGCACTGACCTTGCAAAGACAAGCAGTTCTAGCAGGTTAACTTTTCAGAACATCAATTCCTTTATCCAACTCCATGTGAGGCCACAGAATTAACAGAAAGGTCAGGAACTCCTCGCTAGGGACTGATTGTCTCTATAATCAGCAGCCCACATTTAAATTGGTTTAAATTGATCATGAAAGTCACAGCCTCATGGTAATAAGTGATCATGTCATTGTCAATATAAGGAAAATTTGTGGTAAGGTGGTCCTAGAGAAAGGACCTCAAAAAACCATTATTCTTAAGTTTTAAAATTATCTTTATGGCAAAGTGTTGTTAATCTACTTGTTAACAAAACCAAATATCAGCAATAGGTGGATTATGATCAAAGTAAAAACTTTGCAGCTTAAAGGACCTTCCACCAGAAAAAATTCCTTTACATAACAAATTTGAGATCATGGATTGAATTGCAAAAACAGAAGATATTTCAAAAGCACATTACCAATTTTTACCAAAAAGCAAGATCACACATACTAGGGCAAAACAGTGCCAATCTTTATGCTTCCATTATAGATTTCAAAAAAAAAAAGAGGAATTTTGAAACAAATTATAATAAAGACAAATATTGCACAAAGATGAGAGCCTGAACAAAGTAATTTACTGTCTGAGTTAAATTCAGACAGCAGTAGGACATAAATACTTCACCAGAACAGGACAGAATACATGCTGCAGTCAATGGGGGACACAGGAATGCAGCTGTTAGAACATATCATTGCAGCTTCAGAGAGGAGCTCGAGTCTTGCTCTAGAACCACACTGAAGCCCCCCTTTAATTAGCTCCACTATAAATCCACAACTGCTCATCCCAGCAGAGCAATCAAAGGCAGATGCAACCACAGTTAGCCACATGAACCCTGGCTGCTGCCCTGATTACTGCAATCAACATGCTTTTAGCCCCACTGGGTGGGTTATCTCGATTTGAGTGAGTTTTTGACTTCTCAGCAAATTCCTTGCTATTTCCAGTGGCTGTATCATCATGTTTTAGGGCAACCTTGAGAGCATTTGTATTTCTTCTTCCTTTAAAAATACTTGAAAACATTCCCCGTTTGATGAAAACTCAAGAGAAAATACAGAAGTTTCACTTTTTGTCATTAGCAAAAGCACAAAAGGACTTTGACATCGAGGAATTCCATAATTCCTACATGAATAAAGCATTAGACTTACTGGGCTGGCAAACGGTCTTGACCTTTGAGCCTCAAATCAAGTATGAGAACTGCAGGTTCTGCTGAACTCAGATTTGCAGCAGAAACAAGTGAAATAGTGCTGATGACACAGAGTCAAATACACTAAAACTGGAATATTTAAACAGAAAAAACCTGCTGTTTTTCCCTCCCCACATGGAATTCCATTTTGCACTCCCCCCACTTCTCATTCTTTCCCAGCTGAAACGAGTACAATTCTTTGGAGTAGCCAGAGTGTGGTTAAACAGAGGAAGCTATGCTTGTTTGCATGGAATCTGCTATTTCCTCTCTGCCAAAACACTTGTTTAAAGAAGTCATGTACTATTTCTATTAAGCTGTAAATGCAGTTGACAAGGAAATGGCCTACTGGCAGTGCATTACCTTTGTGGCAGTGCCAACCAGCCTACAGCAAAATAGTGCACATGGTAATTTCAACATGCATTCCCAAGTAACAAAATTGTGCCTTACATAAATACCGCAGAACTCCAGCAACATCTAGAAAAAGTAATGAAAATTTGCCCAAGCTTTCATGCTTGCCTGTATCAATTCTATGTCATAACTAAAACAAAGTAGGAAAGCATCTACATATGTCCCAAAGTCCTGTGAAGCTGTATCATATGACAGTGGGAAAACTATTGCAACTTAAATCTGTGTATTTCTCGTTAACCACTGTAACAACTCACTAATAAAAATTAAGAAAAACTGCAGGTATCAAATATACAAAAGAGTACTAACAGCATACAAACCCTTAAAAACCATAATGTAATTTATTAACAAGAACACATGTTCTATGTAATCCAGAATTGTTGTGTTAAATTACTTTGGCCTTTGATAGCATTCATTTGATTACAAGAATTAAGCACATTCACAATCTTTCAATTTTAGTGACCTTTGATTTATAAGCAACTATTGTCAAGCATATAAAAACCCTTCTGATAATGCAGTCCTCACCTTTCAACACCTAGTACAACTGAGTTAATGATGTTAAAATGAACTTAAGTGTAATTAATATATTTTCTGTAAAAGTACAACCAAAAATCCCGTCATGATCAAATGTATTTAATCTGTAATCAATAGTTCTTCAAAGTATTTCTAAATGTAATTTCATCTGAAATTAAATTCACATAAAAAATAAACTTCAGAGATACTTATTTTGTTCTCAGCTCGCATCTGAGTATTTTCAGTTTGAACAGGAAAATTACTAAGCTTTATTTCCAAAATTATGTCATGTTTCTAGTTGCGAAACACTCACTAGCTTTAACCAAGCTGCACATTGCCATAAAACTTCAGGAAACATCTCTGCTCCAAAGCACACAAAAACGAAAATCCAGAATCCAACAGCACTGAACACACTTGAACTCATACCTGCGTCACCTTACAGTAATAATATATGAGAAGTAGCTTCTCTTTCAACTGAGGTGGCTTCCTTATATTAAGATCCTGATATATCAGGCACCAGCAAAAGAAAATTGAATAAAATAATCCAGTATGCATGCCATTTTTGCAGCAAATCACAAAAGATGGAAAAAAAAAAATCTGCTTTTAGCAATATAAAATGTCTTGTTAATATCAAATGGCTTCAGATATAAACAATTAAAGAAAGGAATATTTATTGATGCCTGGTGTAATCAGCATAGCTATTCCATAGCTCATTTCAAAAAAATAAAAGCATGACTAACAGTAGCAACAGTTGTTCCTAGATATTGTTTCCCATAAACATCTCCAAGGAATTTCTTCATAACTGCTACTACTCAAAAAGTAATTAATTCTACTTACATTTTATTTCAAAAAAGTAAATTCATCCAGTAACAGACTTTAAGAGTTAGTAATAAATAAAGTCAGAGGTTACCAATATTAGCAGTGCTCACACAGGACAATTTTAAATCCTTCTTCAGGTCATCCTTACTTCAAAACTCCCTTTCAAAGGAAGATGGTCTCTTGGTTATGGAGCTCTCCAAGTGCAGGTGCAGTATAATAGGCTCTATATGTTGCCTTCAAGTCAATTAAGCACTTATTGCTTTAGTTCTCTCTCGAGCTGAGATAAAAAGCATTCTGAAACCTTAGAGTCATGTTAAAACATAGGCAAACTGCAGTAGTTAGGAAGCAAGTAAAAATGCTTAGTCTTAAAATCTTTGTCCATAAGTGTACAGTTTTATGATTCCAGTATATAGGGGGGTTTCAGGTTTTTGTTTTGGTTTGTGGGTTTGTTTTGGTTTTTTATTTTTTTAATACAGGTAGCAAGAAAACACCACCACACACTCTTACCCTCATTGGATGAATATCAGCGTAGGGAGGCTTTCCTTCAGCCATCTCTATTGAAGTGATACCAAGGGACCAGATGTCTGCCACACAGTTATAGCCAATCTCTTGTATTACTTCAGGAGCCATCCAAAAGGGAGTTCCTATAACAGTATTACGTTTTGCCATTGTATCCTGTAATTATATTATTTATACAATTAAAAGAGACGCTTATTTTCGGTTTCTTTTGATATGAATTCTATATTTAAAAGTTAAATTAGCCACCCAAAGGTCAAATGGAAGTGACTTCCAATTAAGACCAAACGGATTCAGCCCATGAGCCCACAGAGGTCAAACAGGTGAAAATGATCATAAACCTCAAACAAGTTTAAGCAGGATCATCAGGCACTCAAAATGCACTGGGTTATAAAAATAAACAACTAAAAACTGAACAGCCTTGCAATACATTAAATGCTCATCATGATAAAGAATGTTCACTCTACCACTAGTCACTGCTCAGACACAAAATTCAAGGCAGAAGGAAAAGACAAAAAAAAACCCCCACATAATTAGGAGCACTACAGCATTTTTAAACTACCTTTCCACAGGTACTTACTGTTAACTGGCCAGCCACACCAAAATCAGCTAATTTTGCGTGTCCCTCAGTGTTAAGAAGGATATTTCCAGCCTTTATATCTCTATGTATTTTTCTCATAAAGTGCAAGTATTCAAGACCTTTAAGAGTAGATTTCAGAATAGTTGCAATTTCATCTTCTGTTAGCTGAAAGAAAAGATAAAACCACTTTAAGGTATGCACATAGAGTCTATATATTTGAACTATTTAAAACATGATCATTTAATAATGAATATTACAAATAATAGAAAGAATGCATATTAATAAATTTTATTTTAACACAGGAATATGTCCTATAGCATTACAAATCAAAACCCTGATCTACTAACTTGATCTATTTAGCTTGATTCTTACATGTCTAGAGTCCAGTTAGAGTAAAAGAGCTGAAAAACTAGAGAAGGGACTGACTGATGCAGATCAGATGGCAGAATATGCAATATTCTCTTGCCTGTCAATCAGAAGTTACTACTCTCTAGATGTGGACATCCTTCATAAAGACTGCTGCACAGTTTCTACAATATGCAACTAAGACATTTATCACTATGATCATACATGTTAATTGTCAAGTTATGCATTACCTTTCTCAAAACAAAGGTAACAGGTATCACCACTGGACTAAATGACACATACCAGAATACATCCCTGGAAAAAGAGATGCCCTTGGATGCCCTAAGCCCTTTCTCTACTGTGGAAGGTTACAGCTATTCTTCAAACATCTGTGCTCGTAAGTTCTTCACACAGTTTGCCCAAACTGAAGTATTCCTACATTCGGAAAGAGATTAAAGGAATCCTGTATTTTCTTTATTTTGCAAATTCCTACATAGGAAATGTTCTGTCTACAATTAACAGTATCAAACTTTTGTCCACCAGCTATTCCTTCTTAATTACACTACTATTAGTTTCTCATTACCAGCAAAATTTACAAATTAGAGAGAATGAATTAAGAGCTGCTTTTTTTTTAAATATCTACCAAAAATGTTAACTTTGCTGTCTATGCAAGTGTTTCCTGTTAGTTCTTCAGACTAAGTCTAGATAATCCACATGAGCTTCGCTGTAATATATCACGTTACTATTGGACTATAAAGTTTTACAATTGAACTGGCAGAAACTTTAACATAGTTGGCCCTGAATATATTTTATAAGACAAGTCACATTTTAGTAAGCACAACTACTACTATACAATGATAATGCAACATATCAATCCATGACTTTCAAAAGCAGTTGCAGCCTGTTAATATCTTCTGGTCTCTTAAAAAACATACTCCTTTACATAATGTTTAACAATACACAACACTATTTTCTACAGCCATGCTGAATTTTTAAAATGTTTCTCTATGTTCTTTAATAATAGCATTGCTTTCAGTCACTTCTGAGTTTAGAATTTAAGAGTTCCTGAAGTCAACAATACACTTTGCACAGTTATGTTTTCATATGTTTACTGTTTATTTTACAGTCAAGATGAATGGAAAGGTACTCTCAAATTAGTGAAGTAACTAAAGACAAACTTGGAAACAATACAGTAAAAAAAATATATATATTATTTTCACTTATCTGCTTCATAAACTACATGAACTACTAGTAAGTTATCAGCTAGTACAGCTGTTTATCTTCATTGCTTTAAATCAACATAAAAGGAACACGTAAGCTCCTGAACAAGTGTTATCACAGAAACAGTAAACGTCAATCTTCTGCAGGTACCAGACACCCTAAGAACACCTTTCAGATTTTGATCAACATTTATTCTAGAATAAAAGCAAAACACACAGACACAATTCATTCCATGTGATCCAATTTCTCAAGGGTATACAAAGCAACTATTCATGGAACTGAAATGCTGTTCAATTACAGTACATAGATGCTTTAATATAAGAACTGAACAAATGAACTTAAATTCTTAGAAAGGCAAGAAACTACAAACTGAAGATGAATACTCTAATTTGGCTGTAACACCAGGTTGCATTTTCCCCCCTTTCTCTATTTTTCCAATCGTATACAGAAATTAAATTAAGCAATAGCAATTCCTTCCAGTTGCAGTTTTGAAAGTATCGGTACACATCCACACCTCCCTCAAAAAAATCCCACCGCCAAAAGCCCACAAGAAACAAAAAAAATACACTCAATCACTCAAAGCCAACAGAATGACTCAACAGAAAGGAAAAGATGATTAGTCAGCAAGATTATCTGCACTTAAGTTGCTCATAACGAGTTTTAATTATTTAACAAACAGAACCACTTCCCTATTCCAGCTTCTCTCCAGTCTCATAAAACCTGGGCGTGGAGCCCAAGGGCGCAGTTACACACGCATTTATTTGCACAGCAGTGCCAAGCTCCAGTCCCTCCTTTCAGTGGAACCTTCAGTCATTTATCTCTAAGATCTTTCAGTGCTTCTATTCAGTGGCACGCTGCTCAAAGTCTTTATTTGTGCTACTTCTTTATGGTGCCTACTATGCTGCTTCAACAGATTGTATGCCAGGGGAACTGAAAACCCTGTTAGACACAGCTCAAACAAGACAGCTCTCCTGGCATCGCACCAAGGGAGTGAAACCTGCTCTGGAGTCAAGGAAGAAGGGACTGCCAATCAACTAGAAGATAAACTAAACTATGGTCAGAAGAATATCTGGAGAAAGAGACAACTCTCATTATACGAGCTCATAATTTTGTGGTGAAGTACACTAAAACTGTTATTATCTGAAGACTCGTACTACAGGCAATTTAAACTTTGGCTATTAAAAAAATACTGTATCATTCATTTTTTGTGATATGCTGAGAGTTACACTTTCTGCCAGAGCTTTGCCAAATCCACCCCTCTTCAGAAACAATAAAACACCCTGAATCTCCAAGAACTTCTGTACAGTTATGAAGTCTGAACATGCATGAAGAGATGATTCCCAAGCACTTACAAATGTGTAGCGTGATAGGCATACAACTTACTGCCCACTTTCATCCAGAAACAATTATTAAGAGAAATAGTGCTTAGAAGGCTCTGCAGAGAAGGTCCCTCTTCAATATGATGTGTTCCTAAAGAGGTAAATCCCTAGCTTTATTTCTTAAAAAAAATCAGTGGTTAAAAGACATGGAGATCTTTGGATCTACTGTAGATGGAGAAGTGCTTTTGCAGCTTCATGGCAAAACCCAGCTCCCAAAAGGAAAGGGTAACAGAACACCTGTACCAAAGGGCTGACAACCTAAAGACTGAAAATCCAGCAAACCAGAATGAGTTTGAGAGTACTGCAGCCTGATACACCATCTGGGGACCATCTGTAAAGGAAAGCTTCTAGCATGACCACATGTTTCAAAAGGAAGAAGTATTTAAGTAACATGAAAATACATACAGTGGTCAGAAAAGCCCATAAAAGTGAACATCACCTATGAGGAAGCAGAGGGCACGAGTCATGTTTATCAGGAAAAATCACTAATAGGGAAGCACAGGAAAAAGGGGGAACAGGCTTACTCTGCTGTAAGTGTTCTGAGACACATCAAACCCAGTTACAGATGTCCCAAGTGCATCCGTTTGTGCTTCATAAAGCGTGTGGGTATATATATATATATGCATATGTATACAATCATCATCTATATAATGTGATGCAGTCACTGAAGTCATTCCTGCTTATATTATTGATAAACATGGCCAACAATACAGACAGAATGCTCAGCTTTAGTATCTTATTTAGGACATGTTGAGTAAGGCTGGAAATTCATTAAGTCAAGAAAGTACCATCACCTTTCCTATGCAAAATTACCTTTTCAGAAAGGAACATACTGCCATATTGAACGTGCTATCACAACGAAAAGATTTTTTTTTAATCTTTTAAAATTAAAATTTAAAGTGTCATTATTTTTGTGCAATTTAAACTTTTTACAGAACATACAGCACCCATGCATACCACTGAAAATATTTACAGAAATACAAAAATCTTCAAAAAAATACTTCTAAAACCATGAACTTTATTTAACTATGGCCCTATGTCAGCCATAGTTAGAAAGAATACCCCATTTCTTCCCCTACTAGGCTTATAAAGCATTATACAAAAAGTTCTAGTTATGTTGTTTCTACACACCAAAACTGCCTATTATAGATGTTTTTGCACAACATTAATGATATTTAATTATTTTGTATGCTGCAAAGAAGGCTGATGGTATCCTGGGCTGCTTTAGACAAAGTGTTGCCATCAGGAGGAGGGAGGTGGTCCCTCCCCTCTACTCAGCATTGGTGAGGCCACACTAGAGCATCAACTAGACCTCTCTCTAGTAGAGGTCAACTTCTGGGCTCCCCCGTACAAGAGAGGCATGGACATACTGGAGACAGTCCAGCAAACGGCTACACAAATAATTAAGGGACTAGAGCATCTCCCACATGAGGAAAGGCTGACAGAGCTGGGACTGTTCAGCGTGGAGAAGAGACATGGTACTGAGCAACCACCTCTAGGTGGCCCTGCCTGAAAAGGATGGCTGAACCAGATGATCTCCAGAGGTCCTTTCCAACCTGAACCATTTTATGACTCCATATCAATATCCAAATCATATTTACAACTAGATTATTTCATACAAAAGGATTAGATGCATTTTTGCCAATTTGAATAAATCAGGGGTGCTTGGTTTGTTTGACTGCTCTACATTTAAAGTTTGCATATCACCCCAAAATATTTAGCTACTAATGAATATTCAGCAAGTTAGCTGACTGTCTGAACAAAATAAGTATGTAGAACCATAGGACCTCTGTGGTTAGAAAAGACCTTTAATATCATTGAGCCCAACTGTCAACCTTGCACTGCCAAACCCACCACTAAACCACGTTCCTCAGCAACACATCTACATGGCTTTTGAACACCTCCAGGGATAGTGATCTCTCTACTTCCCTGTTCCAATGCTTGACAGCCTTTTCAGTGAAGAAATTTTCCCTAATGCCCAATCTAACCAGCCCCCAGGACAAGAGGAAGTGGTCTCAAGTTGTGCCATCTCTTGTTACTTACGAGTCATAAAATAGTTTGGGTTGGAAATGACCTTTAAAGGTCATCTCAGCCAAGCCCCCAGCAACAAGTAGGGACATCTGCAACTAGATTGGGTTGCTCAGAGCCCTGTCCAACCTGACCTTGGATGTTTCCAGGGATGGCACATCTGGGCAACCTGTGCCAGCGCTTCACTACCTTAACTGTAAAAAATTTCATCCTTTTATCTAGTTTACATACACCTTCAAGTTTGAAACCATTACCCCTTTTCATGTCACAACAAGCCCAGATAAGTTTGTCCCCATGTTTCCTGTAGAGCCTGTTAAGAACGGAAAGGTTGTAAAAAGTCTCCCCAGAGCCCCTCTTCTCCAGGTTTAGCAACTCCAACTTTCTCAGCCTGTCCTCATAGGAAAGATGTTCCATCCCTCTGACCATTTTGGTGGCCCTCATCTGAATTCACTCCAAAAGGTCCACGTCTTTCCTGTGCTGCAGGCTCTACTTGGGAGAAGCACATTCCTTAGGATACTTTAGCTCTTGAAAAATTAGTGGTTGGCTAGCTTCCAGTCAACAGGAACTGCAATGTCAGTCTAATTTACAGGGATACGAGGGAAGACCCAGAAAACTACATACTGTTTAGTCTAACCTCAGTTCCTGGAAAAGTTACGGAGAAGATCATACTGGATACTACTGAAATATATTTCAAAAACAATGCAATCATCAGGCATTGTTTGTAAGACATGGGTTTACAAACAGCAAATCCTGTTCAAACTAAATAGACGTCCTTCTGTTGATAAGGTCACACACCTAGCAGATGAAGGGAAAGCAGCAGATGTAGTCTTCTTGGGTTTTAATAAGGCTTTTGATACTGTCTCTCACAGCATCCTTCTAGACAAGTTGTCCAGCTGTCAGACAGACACTAGCTGAAGAGCAGAGTTCAAAGGGTTGTAGTGAATGAAGCCACCTTGAGCACTGTGTGCAGTTCTGGGCCCCACAATTGAAGAAAGATGTGAGGGTCCCCAAACGCTTCCAGAGGAGGGCAACCAAACTGGAGAAAGGGCTAGAAAGAATGTCCCATAAACAACAGCTAAGGACTTTGAACTTGTCTAGTTCAGAGAAACAGAGGCACATTCCTGAAAACACATCACCTAAAATGCATTAATGACTTATGTCTTCATATACACAAGATATGAAAAAAAAATTGTTTGTTGGGAAATACTGATTATATTTTTTAAACACAACAAGACACAACATATAGCTCTTCTTTACATCGTATGGAGACTAGACAGTCTACATAAACTACTAGACAGCTTACATAAACTAACGTAAGCCTCATGCAATTTGAGGGAACAGATCAGGCAGATGCGCTTCTCAAGCTCAGCAATTGCTGGAAGCAATAAGGGACCAAAGTATGTAAGAACAAATAAAGTTTCTCCAAGTACTCATTTATTCACAAAATCTTATAAAACCACAAGTAAACTCTTAAAATCCACATCAAAATAGTTCCTAATTATACCTCCTCCCTTCTATACCATAAATCATAGGCTTTCCTCATAAGGATGGTTAAAAGTCACTATGCAGTTACGTAGTGCCCGTGTCCCAGCAAGTGACTTTCAAATAACAAAGGAAACAGCCAAGTACAGAATCAGCCCATAATGCACTTTGTCATTGCACACAACTTGCCAGTCACCTAAATCCAGCATTCTCTAGGTCTGACAGTAGTTTGACACTAACATACAAGCAATACCATTAATAATTACAACAAAACAAACTATTTGGTATTTTAATATGAGGCACAGAATTGGAAGGGACTTCTGGACATCATCTAGTCCAGCCTGTGGTGCTTAAATGTTAACCAGCTCTCTCACACCCCCATTCCTTTTAGAGCCTTAGCCCATAGGATTCCTCCAAGCAGGTCTTTGAAGAAGCCAAAGTTAGACCTCTTGAAGTCCAGGGTTGTAATTCTTTTTTCCCTTTGCTTTCACACAGGATCCTGAACTATCTCATGGTCACTGCAGCCAAGGCTACCCCCAGTGTTCACATCCCCAACTTGTTCTTCTTTGTTTGTCAGCACAAGGTCCAGCAGTTCACCTCACCCCATTGGTTCCTCCAACACCTGTATCAAAAAGCTATCATCAGTGCTCTGCAGGAACCTCCTGGACCTCGCATGCCTGGCTGTCTTTGCCTTTCCAACAAACATCAGGGTGGTTGAAGTCCCCCATGAGAACCAGGGCCTGTGATTGTGAGGCTATTTCCAGCTGTCTGTAGAAGACCTTTCAAACCTCCTCTTCCTGATCTGGTGGTTAGATAGAGAGCACAACTCCACCACCTTGCCCCACTGGCCTGTCTTTCCTAAGAAGTACATAGCCATGTGTTACAGTCAATGTTGCTATCCTGGTCTGGATGTAAGGTTCTTATACCATACTATTCCTGATCAAGCCATATGGGTATTATATTTCCTGTTAAAACAATCAATGTATTTTATTCTGAGCTTTTATACATACAGCACCATTCTTCCATTAGCACAGTATGCTCTATACCTCACAGCTTAGTATAGTTTCACAGTCATTAACTTTCTACTTCATTTCTGATTTCCAGTTGTGTCAAGATCCTCATTTAAAATCCTGTGGAACATTTATGTGCTTTCTATCTTTAATTAGATATAATTCTGTATGCTGTGTCCCATTGATGAGTTGGTGCTACCCCCTAAATATGAAGCAGCCACAAAGCAGCTTCAAATCCTTCATCATATAAACCACATGCAAGTTATATATTAAAATTAATGTGAGTGATAAAGGTGAACAACTTTACAGGATACATAGAAACAATAATTGTGAAACCGACCTTTAAAACTGAAATTTGGAGCAAAACGGATCACAGAAAATTCAGGTGTTCTGAATCTATTAGGAGACCAGCTAATCCACATATTGACATCTATGGATGCCACGCACAAGAGAGACTTAAGAGTGCATTTATACAATCTATCACACACTACCCAATCCATGCAGCTGTTGAGACAACTCATCTACAGGTTCTTTGCTCACAGTCAATCATTTTCCTTCCTGAGGGCCCCTGAAAGGGTCTGGGTCAGCTGAACTGCTTTAACTGCCTAAGTCCATTCCCAGCTGCTCTTTTTACACTAAGTAATACATGCACATTAAGCCTGATGCTTCCAGGAAGTATCAGATCTCTGCATCTAAACAGTCTGATTAGGTCAAGCACACTGGCTAAGTGCACTCTCATGGCAAATAAAGGCTCCATGGTATAACTGTTCTTCCACCAGAAGCTATGAAGCTTGAACATCATTGATCTTATCATAATCTCATACTTATCCTATTTTTCAGTTATGTGAAGACAAGACTGGACTAACAAAGAACCTGAGATGCAGGAGAGATGACAGTTACTATGAAATACCTCGGGATGAAGAGACGGGATGTGTAACATGAATTAAAGCAGAAAGCTTCAGAGAGAAAAAGGAGGGGGGTTCTAGTCTGAAGTCAACGTTAGATTCTGGTTCCCATTGTCTGCTACAAAATTCAGTGAGACTACACTTTCCTGATGCCACTTCCCTTGAGTTTCCCCTTCAGAGCAATTACTTTTCAGGCTTCTTTTTTTAAGCAGATCTGCATGCTCTGTGTAAAGACAGTGCCCTTCCAACAAAATCACAACCTATGTTTTGTGTGAGATACCTAATCATGACATGTAAATTACTTATGATGACAAGGTTTGGTCTAAGATTTCAGTAATTGTCTCAAATGCCTGTATAATAACTCATGGGAGACCTCAATATTACAATAATGGACAGAATAAAAATTTGCTATTATAGGAGAATTCTGAGTTTTACTCTAGTGTAACAATTTAGGCACAGGATCATATGAAGGAAGTAAAGCAGCAAGTGCTGTTCTTCTTACTAAGCCCAAGTCATGTTGTATGTAAAAATCACATAGGAAACATGCTACAATAAACATAACAATGACTACTCACTGCACTGGTGATGATCAGTGTTAAGAGTTTTTTTCAGATGTGAGCTTTTGACTACATAATTCCAGTAAGATAACTTTTGTGATGTTTCTTGAACAGGCAACAGCCCCCATCTTCTCTTCTCTGTATCTTAGCATTTTTATACTGGATAATTCAAGATAGTGCTAACAAAAATCAGCGTCTTCTACCAGTAGTTCAAAAATTAATATAGCCTAGCAGAAACAAAATTATCCAAAACACATCAGATGGAAAACTATTTCAGGATACCTCAGGCACCTCCCATGGTCACACACTAACATTAGCTAACACTAATAAGCACACATAGGGTAATGAATAACTGATTAGAATATGGAAGTCAGATTACTTAGCTTTTATTCTGGATGTATCTATGATGTATTTGACAAAGTAACAGACAAAGGCAAAGCTTCAAGCAGCAGCAGATGCATCTGCAGATCACCTACCAGCAGGTCTGCCAACAGCAGCTTATTGTTTCTACGAAAACAGGATCCTCAGAAGAATGAGGGCTACTGGAAAGAAAAAGGTACTCTTGGCCTCCTTTGTCAGGCAGATTTGCTAACCAGGTATTTGCTAACCAAGACAGAAGAGCTTTAGACTAGGTTCACTGGGGAACAGATACCAAAGCCTTCAGGTAAGTGTTGGAACAGAGAATGGAGAAATACATATTGGACAGGGTTTCCAAGGGAGCTACGATGTCACTGGAAGTAGAGAGGCAACAGACAGCTCACACAACTAGCATGCTGTCAGAGGCAGGCACAGGCTCCTCATAAGCAAAAAAGCAGGAAGGACGGGCAAGGTTGAGCTCTTCTCAAAAATGCAGCTCTGCTATGGAACACTTAAACTTGTTGGGAATTTGCAAGTAAAAAAAATCAGAAGGGTAGCCCAAAAGATGCACGCCATCATGGCATCTGTTACAAACCACACAATCAAAAAGATGAAGTAGATGAAGTCATCCTCAGCACTGGAAGAAGCCTCTGATCATAGGCCACTGACCAGGGGAAGGATGGGTGCAATCAGCTCAATACCTGTTGGGAAGGCAACATAGCAGGGTACAAAAAAAATAAAAATGCAGGAGAAAGCAATAATAATTTTTACTGCAGGTACTGTACAGGCCTACTACAGGAGGTATTCAACTAGACCAGCCACTCATGAGTGGAAGAATATGCCAAGGGATGGCAGAGGCAGCCTTAGCAGCAACTATGGGATGCTAGAGTTTAAATTATGGAGGAATTAACAGAAGCAAGTAGCAGAACCAGATTTCCAGATGGCAAACCCCAGCTGGTTAAAGGAACTAGTAGGTAGGATCCCAGGGCATGCTGCCCTAGAGGGCAATGGGACCTTGAAGAACTGGCTGAGCATCAAGGGCAACCTCTTTAAAGTATAAAAACAGTCATTCCTGACATGCAAGATAACAAACAAGTACAGCAGGAGGCCATCTTTAATGAACTAGGAACTCCTGACAGAGCTAAAGTGCAAAAACTGAAGTGTATAAGACAGAGAAGCAAAAATAGATTACTAAAGCCAAATAAAGAAACATTGCCTAAATACTAAGGAGCAGAATTAGGAAGGTCAAGACCAGGATGGGTTTGAAACTGGGCAACGATACAGAGAATAGCAAGAAGATCTTGTACTGGTCCATATATAGAAAACAGGGAGGAAATTAGGAAAAAAAAAAAAGAGAAAATAAGAAAGACCACAAGAAAAATATTGGCTTGCTGCTAAATGGGGTGGTCAGTCAATGACGTAGAAATCTCTTAAGTATCTTCTCTACATCAGCCTTTAGTAGGGACTTTTCTGGCTCTCAGTTGTCTCTGCCTAGTAGAAGAGTGGAATGAATTAGGAATTACTCTAATTTGGACAAATACAAGTCAAGGAGCTTGCTAATGCCAGTTCAAGGCTACATCTTACCAGCTTTTAAAAGCTACAGCAATCAGGGGATGTCCCTTATGACAACATCTTCAAAAAGGGCAAGAATGGTTCAAAAAATTACCGGCTGGCCAGGTTATCTTCAGTCCCTAGGATACTATGGAGCAAATCCTGACAGAAGCTGATTTCCAGACACCCAAAGGGTAAAATGGTCAATGGCAACAGTCAGCACAAGTTTACCAGAATGAAATCATGCCAAGTTAACCTGACCACTTTCCTATGAAGATGAAGAGAGATATGAGGATTTAATTTAGGTTGACTTACAAAGCTTGGCTAAAAAGATTGTCAATCTAGGGAATCATAGAAAAGACGCAGAAGAACAACTGGCTGGACTGCTGGACTCAATGGTGGTTCAACATGAAACCAACACCCAGCTGTAAGTGACATTCCTCAGAGGTTGATACTAGGGTGAATCCTCCAACATTTTCATCAACAACCTTGACCCTGAGCTAGAACACACCCATCAT
>BJBW01016134.1:0-12823 GCA_004320125.1 Scolopax mira
CCTCCAAGCTAAACAAAGATTTATGAGATACTATAAGCTCAATGGAGAAACCATGTTTTCCAGTCTCTCAAAACATGAAGTAGGTAAAATATTCACCCCGAGAGCTCATCTCTGAACCACAGTGAGCCACAGAGCTGTGCCAGTGGCATATCACCCCAAAGAGGTGCTGAGCATTGAGCTGATGGCACTATGTGCAGGCCAGAAGGACCACAAGACCACTTGACAGGAGGTTGGGGAGAGCTGGGGGTCAGTCTCCTCTCCCAAGGAACAGGCGATAAGACAAGAGGAAATGGCCTCAAGTTGTACCAGGGGAGGTTTAGGATGGATATTAGGAAAAATTTTTACACTGAAAGCCTTGGAAGAGGCTGCCCAGGTCTGTGGTGGAGTCCCCACCCCTGGAGGGATTTCAAAGCTGGGCAGATGTGGTGCTGAGGGACATGGGTCAGTGGTGGGTTTGTCAGTGTTGGGTTGATGGTTGGACTTGATGATCTGAAAGGTCCCTTCCGACTGTGATTCTATGATTCTCTGACATGTCCTTATCAGTTCATCACCAGGAACACAACCTTGTGCCCTGCCACAAAATCTTCATTTTTTTCCCCACCTTGAGGATTACAGCTCCTTCACCACCGTGGGGGACTCAAAGGGCTTTCTATGACGAACCTGTTGACAATCGTGTTTCTCGTTAAAAAACCCAGAGAAGGCAATTCCCGTAGGGAAACGAGCACTTCCCAACACCAGCAGAAACTCAGGGGTCGGGGACGGGGGGGATGGACCGGTGGGGGCGAGGGGAGGAGAAGGAGCCAAAAAAAAAAAAAGGCCGTAACACTAAAGAGTCTTTCAGGACTCATTTATTTGAGCGGTGCCAAGCCAGCTCACCGATGCAATATTTTCTTCCTGCACTCTGAGCCAGGGCTTTGGGATCTAATAAATCATCGCCGGCTGCAGAGACATTAAAATTCTAGCCCAGTACTGCGTGAGATGAAACGAGGCCGAGTGCCAGCGAGCACGGGGAGAGGGAAAAGCAGGCACAGGCACTTCAAAATAAGTATTACGAACGCGTTTGCCTATAAGCAGCTCCTGATCTGGGTTTCAGCTGAGGTTGAAAAACCAAAATCGAGCCCCAAACCCCAAAAATTCGAACGCAACCGGAATAGCAAAACAGATTAACGAGCCGGAGCTACGGGAAAGCCAATTAAAAAAGGAAGATATCAGGTATAAAGCACAGGGAGAAAAATAAGGCTCGGTAATTTTCAGATCTGGTACCAATCAGGGGAAGGATTTCTGAAGCTCAGAAAAGTCTTTTAGGAACCCCATCCTGGATGGCGGTGTTACAAAAATAATTGTGCACAGGGAGAGGAGGAAAAACTCAGTATTTCAAAAAATTCACTATTTCAAAAAATTCATTATTTCATCTTACAGACACGTTTCCAGAAGTCGAGCCGCAAAACATTAATTTATTACCTTTCTGACTGCAAAAAATAGAACAAGTATCTAACCACTTATTTGCTGTGCCAGGCAAAAATAAATAATAAAATAAAAAACCACACAAAAAAAGCGGGGGGGGGATGGGGGCAGCAAATAATAAGGGTTTTTGACAGATCGCGAGGGAGCACTGGAGCTTATTTTCAATCATTTAATTGAAGCACCTGGGGATTTAAGAGGCACTGACTGTGTGGTATGCACTGAGAAAAACAAGCAAGGATAGGAATTCGAACTGCAAAATGGCAGGAAAAAAGAAATATATATGCAAAAAAAAGCCATTTTTTTCCGATTCGGTGAGATTTGAACTTAGAACTGAGAGTTTGCGGGATGGCGGGGGGGAAGGTTTCAAGGGGAGGAGACATTTTCATTTTCTTTTATGAACAACCCCTATCTCCAGGTCACCCAAGGACAAGGTCACACTCCAGCTCCACGGTGCCCATGGCAGAGGCTCCCAAAGTGCTCTGAGGAGAATCACTGACCCGTTTACCCACTGCTGACGGACTTTCTGGTCCTGGTTTCTGGATGCTGGTGCTCCCCACCCGAGAAGGAAGCATTTTAAAATCTGATCTAATACATTTTCCACAAGCGCTACTGTTGGAGGAGAGACACCATGGCTTTGTGAAAGGGAGTGTGCAAGAATGGAAACAAGGGGAAGGAGGTCTCTAGAAGAACCTCTCAGTAGAGGGGCTTTATAGTAGGAACATAAGGCACATCAGCAGCTTTCTCAAGAGAGCAAACTAGACATCCAGTTTATGGGCGTCTGGAAAGCAATGAGGCCAAAATAAGTTTAAGAAGCTTGGAGAAGAGAAGGCTTCAGGGAGACCTTAGAGTCCCTTCCAATCCCTCAAGGGACTCCAGGAAAGCTGGGGAGGGACTCTTGATGAGAGAGGGGAGCCCTAGGAGGAGGGGGAAGGGTTTGACACTNNGAACTTGTTTGGTGTGAGGGTGGTGAGAGCCTGGCCCAGTTTGGCCAGAGAAACTGTGGCTGCCCCATACTTGGAGGGGTTGAAGGCCAGGTTGGAGGGGGCTTGGAGCAAGCTGGTCTGGTGGGAGGTGTCCCTGCCCAGGGCAGGGGGGTTGGACTAGGTGATCTTTGAAGGTCTGTTCCAACCCAAACCATCCTATGATTCTATGACTGGATGAATGGCAAATCAAGTGTTACTTGGCACTGAGTCCTAGAGGGATGGAGAACCAAAGCACCACAGAGATGATATCAAGATGGCCAATATGATCTTTGGCTGCTTATAGAGATGCACCTCGGCATTCAGCTGAGAAGCAAAGTGAACATATAGGAAAAAATATGGAAATAAAGGGAACATAGAGGAAAAGAGGTTTTAAATGGTGTAAACCAATATGACTATAGCTAAAACACAGACAAATAAGGAGGCTTAGAAACACAGTATAAAAGACCAAAGCCACCAAAGAAGAATTTCGTTCCAAAATACACAGAGGCCAAGGAAAAAAAAAAATAACCATTTAAATACTGAACGTACAAGTTGATATAACTGGTCAGAATTTGTCTATAAGACAAAGGTTTTGTGGGGCTCATGCTTAAAAACAAAGTTTATTTCTGCCCCAAGTGAGTGAAGAATTTCCAATTATGTGCCAATGCTCTACAAAAGGAACCAACACACAGGAAAATTCTCCACCTTTTCGTTTCTTTAAATGAAAGAGTGCTTTCCCCTTCAAAACATCTTTCCAAGGCCACCTCTTTTTTTCCACCTATGGGTTGTTTTTTTTTTTATCTTCTTTGCCTTATACGTGTTTTCTCCAGCTCTCTTCAGTCCCAGTCATTAAATCTTTTTATTTCTTTTCCACTATGGGGAAAAAACCAAAATCCATATTGTAGCCAAGAAATGAGGCAGAGTATAAACCAGTTCCATGTAGTAACGGAGCATGTAGGATTAAGAGGCACACAATGGGGTCATTCAGGAGAACATAAGACGAGGCTTGTTTGCTTTTAAGATCTAAGACTCTTATGTTTATTTATTTATAACACAGGGAAATTCAAAAGCGTGTAAAACCTTACACAAACAGTTACAAAACAAGGAGAGAAGGATGTTCCCCAAAGTTTCTGTGAAAGTCCTTAAATCAATTTGACGGATCTCCAAACCAGCTGAGCCTACAAGCATTTAATGAGATGTTATGAATTCTTTTCTTCAATGGAGCTTTCACAGAATCATTGAATGGTTTGGGTTGGAAGGGACCTTAAAGATTATCAAAGCAAGTTCCAACCCCCCTTCCATAGGCAGGGACACATCCCACCAGACCCGGTTGCTCCAAGCCCTCGGGGTCCAACCTGGCCTTGAACCCCTCCGTGGATGGGCCAGCCACAGCTTCTCTGGGCAACACTGGCCAGGCTCTCACCACCTTCAGAGTGAAAACTTTCTACCTAATATCTAATCTAAACCTCCCCTCTTCCAGTTTGAAGCCATTACCCCTCGTTCTATCACTACATGCCTTTGTAAAAAGTCCCTCTTCAGCTTTCTTATAGGCCCCCTTCAGGTCTTGGAAGGGACTCCAAGGTCTCCTCAGAGCCTTCTCTTCTCCAGGCTGAACCCCCCCAACTCTCTCAGCCTGTCCTCCCAGCAGAGAGGCTCCAGCCTTCCCAACATCTCCATGGCCTCCTCTGGCCCCACTCCAACCGGTCTGTGTTCTTCTTATATTTGGGGCTCCAGAGCTGGACACATTACTCCAGGTGGGGTCTCACCAGAGCAGAGTAGAGGGGGAGAATCCCCTCCCTCGCCCTGCTAGCCACACTTCTTTTGACACAGAATAAGGTTGGGTTTGTAGCCTGCGAGCGCACATTGCCAGATCATGTTTAATATGCCCCCATTTCTGACACTGAAAATAAAGAACTCTTGAAACACGGGTATAGAACACCCAAGTCTGTCTACCAAGATCCATTTTGCACAACAACCTGCATCCAACCATGGATGAGTGCTGTGGGGTGACCTCCATGCCCATCACAGAACCACAGAATGATCTGGGGTTGGAAGGGACCTCTGGAGATCATCTAGTCCAACCCCCTACAAAGCAGGTCCTCCTAGAGCAAGTTGCACAGGAACATGTCCAGGTGGGGTTTGAACGTCTCCAGAGGAGATTCCACCACCTCTCTGAGCAGCCTCTGCCAGGGCTCTGCCACCCTCACAGCAAAGAAGTTCCTCCTTATGTTCAGATGGAACTACTTCTACTCAAGTTTGTGCCCATTACCTCTTGTCCTGTCACTGGGCACCACTGAAAAAAGACTGGCCCCATCCTCATGACACCCACCCTTTAACTATTTATAGGTGTTGATCAGATCTGTCTCCTCCAGGCTAAAAAGACCCAAGTCCTTCAGCCTTTCATCCTAAGGGAGATGCTCCAGGTGCCACCATCATCGTAATGGTGCTGAGAGAACCACAAGAGAACCACTCAAATACAGCGTATAGTTATTGCACACCCTCACAAATGACCCTAACCTCACCCAAACCTCATGCTTCCTTCTCCCTCGTTCCCCAAACAAGAAAACTTGTCCCTCATTTCCTCAGGGATTTTACGCTTTTTACAACTTTGAGGAAGCCTACATATTAATTTCTTACGAAGATGGTGAACGAGCCACCCGTTGATCAGCTCACCAGAGCGCTGAAACTCAACCAGCTGCCAACACAGAGACATTCAGCAAGTTGTTTGGAAGTATTCCTGTACAGAAATGATGCATTTAAACATAAAAATAACAAGAGTCTACACAAGTCAGAGCTCATTCTTCTCCCAGTCAAGTATGATTTTCCCTTCTGCTCTCTACACACCAATTAATAAACATGAAGAACTGCCAGAGGAAAAAAATATTCACCGTACCCACTTCATACATTTTTAATCAGCCTGAAAACAATTCAACACCTTGAAAACAGTTTAAAATTCCTGTTTTACAGAACCGGTAAGCAACGGATCGCCTAATTAAATCCAGAAATGGCATTTCCCAATCAATGGAAGGGGTAGATTTTGCATGGGAATCTTACAAGAGGAAGGGAGAATAAGGAGGAGAGCACCCCAAGCCTGTCTGCTTCAGCATCAAAGCCATTTCCCTGGAGTTCCTCAGAGCTCCCCACCAACGTGCTGAGGAATGCCAAAAAGAAAGGGTGAAAAAAAAGTCAAGTTTATCCCCTTCGCATACAGCAGTACTGAAAGGACTTGATTTTCTTGGCCAAAGAACTAATCTGTTATCAAAGGCCCAGCCTTTCCAGAGAATAATACAGGAAAAATTTTAATTTTCAGTTAATAGAAAGGCTGAAATCAAGCCTAGAATTATCTTTGTCCCACAAAAGAGTATGCAAAGGAGGATTAAAAGCCGGCTGTAGAAATTCTATCGGAACATCCTTCCACCTTCTACAAAATTGGAGGTTACTAGCTTTCAACACACCAATAAATTAGATGAACAGTCAAATGTAAATCGGGTCAGTCCCAACACGTGCAGTTGTGTCTGAGGTTTGACAACGAATAGAAATGACACAGATTAGGATAGAAACACACGTGAGAATCCCACACCTCCTGTCCTGCCAACAAAACCAACGGCCGGAGGGTGAACAATGGCAATTCCCTCTGTTAATCATTATGTCCAAACAAATGTTGTGGCTTCACCTTGGGGAAAAGAACTTGGAAGTTTGCAACTTGAGAGCACAGCAAACAGCCCAGCTCAGGGATGAACCTCATTCTTCTGAAGCTTGTGGAGATACTATGGAGGGAAGTCAAATCACATGTAGGAGAGGTTGATGTTTTGGAGGAAGTGCAGGAGCTTTCCATGTCATAGAATCATAGAATGGTTTGGGTTGGAAGGGACCTTAAAGATCACCCAGTTCCACCTCCCTGTCCTGGGCAGGGACACCTTCCACCACACCAGGTTGCTCCAAGACCCCTCCAACCTGGCCTTCAACCCCTCCAGGGATGGGGCAGCCATAGCTTCTCTGGGCGACCTGGGCCAGGCTCTCACCACCTTCATAATGAAAAATTTCTTCCTGAGATCTCATCTAAATCTAAATCTCCCCACTTCCAGCTTGAAGCCATTGCCCCTCATTCTATAATGTATCCCTCTGATAAAGTGTCCCTCCCCATTGCTCCTGTAGGCCCCCTTTGGAAGGCTGCTATAAGGTCTCCCTGTTAGGGAGAACAGCCTGTTAGGCTGAACAACCCCAACTCCAAAGAGTGTCCAAAGAGGATGGAGCAGGGCTTGCTCACATGCAAAAGCAGACATGTGGAGGGTTCTAAAGGAAACTGATTGCCCAGAGAAGTGGGAGATGCCCCATTCCTGGAAACATTCAAGGCCAGGTTGGACGGGGCTCTGAGCAACCTGATCTACTTGAAGATATTCCTGCTTATGGCAGGAGGGGGACTAGATGGCCTTTAAAGGTCCCTTCCAACCCAAACCATTCTATGATTCCATGAATCCTATCAGCAATCAGGTCAACCTAGAGCCCAGTCATGGGTGTGAAACTCACTCCATATTTGTTCTCCACCTTCCTATAGAGATTTTGACAGAATTAATCTCTGATGGCTGTACAATTTTTGCTTCAGACCCCTGCAGCCTCCCAGTGTGGGTCACAACTGCAAGAACATCTGATCGTGCAAATCCTTAACCCCTTGGTGAATCACTCTGCAAGATCTCCATCATTTCAGACGTGCAAGAGAAATCTCAAACCGATGCCTTTCCACCAAGATGAAATACCAGTAATTAGGATGTCAACTTAAATATTTGCTTACCAGCCACACCTCCTCTCTATCACAAAATCTTGTAACCCTAACCCATGTGTGCATTACACCCTAAATTAAAATTGAATTACTGTCATCTGCATTTTTCTCAGTGCTCCCAAAAATCCCACAGAGAGATTGCCACTTGAAGAAGCAGAAAAATCAACTAAATTGGAAAGCAAATGAACCTGGACCTTGCAGACGGTGTAAAAATAGTTGACAAGTGACAGAGGGAGACACCATGTTTTTCTACATACAAATGACAAAGCTCTGAGACAGGACTTCTCCTTAAATCACGAGAAATAAGACTAGTTATGCTTTAAAATGAAGAAGACACATTTGTTTCTCAAGGAAGAACATACTGGATCTTGCGGCAAGACCATGGATGAGCTGGAAATGTGATTCAGAGTCTTCTTTGCTTTAGACAACTCCTCTCCTTCCCCAAAATACTTTGGTGAATCTTGGGCAGGATAAAACTTGCTGAGCAGCTACCGTGGGATATTTATTTCCCATTCGTGAGCTGCAGAGGCTCCCTAAAAGCGCCCCTGGGCAGCCTGGCTTAATCCATTTTGGAAAGGCAACTAAACAGAACCCAGTCGCACAAAGACCTTTGATTAAAAGGTGTCAGGTTCCTCCTGGTGAAATGATCCTGGCTCTCCTGGACCCACACAGGTGTTTGCCAGCTGAGACAGCGTGACAGGCTGCAGGAGAGAAGGAAAAATAGCTGGGATGGAGTGAAAAACTCCAGGGAATGAGCAAGGCAAGAAGGAGAAGCACCAGAAGAGCAGCAGAGGGGACTGATTTGATCTCTTCTCCCAAGGGATGAGCCATGGGACAAGAGGAAAGAGCCTCAAGTTGCACCAGGGGAGGTTTAGGATGGAGATTGGGAACAACTGCTTCACCAAAAGATTTGTCAAACATTGGAAGAGGCTGCCTAGGGAAGTGGTGGAGTCACCATCCCTGGAGGGATTTCAAAGCTGGGCAGACGTGGTGCTGAGGGACATGGGTTAGTGTTGGGTTGATGGTTGGACTCGATGATCTGAAAGGTCCCTTTCAACCTCAACCATTCTATGATTCTATTACTGATCATCTTTCCCAAAAAGCCAGGATTGGAGGGCACTATCTTCCAGTCCTCTCTGAAATAAAAAAAAAATAATGGAGAAGCAGCAGAAGATTCATGGCAGACACCTGGATGCGTGATAGAAACAAATCATTAGCAAAAGAAAAATAAATAAATAAGGAATTAGGTAAAAGAAAACAGGTTCATCAGTAAAAGAGACAAGGGAATTCCTGCTTCAATGATATGGGAAGCCTGGGGGACACCACCCAACTAACTGGGTTAGGAAAGAGTCCTGGGACAAGCAGAGAAAACCAGAGAAGCAGAGAAAACCAGTGAAGCAGAGAAGATCAGAAAGAGGACATCCATCACGTTAAGATACTGCCACTGGGATTCCCAAGCCTTAGTGTAGGAGGCTTGGGAATGGGACTGACTCCAGGACTGGGAATGGGATGGGGGAGGCTCCGGGAGGCTTGGGAATGGGACTGACTCCTGACTCCAGGAACAGTCAGGAGTTCCCAGCCTGAACCTGGCCAGATTTGAGGATGTTAGGCGTTGCCTCCTACATGGATGAACTGTCTCACACAAGGTCCTAAGATATTTTGGGGGAAACCCCTCAAGTTTTGGCAGGTTGGATATGGAGTATCTAGTAGCACCCACTGAGGAGCATGTCTGGAGAAGAGAACTCCTTATAGACTTGCAGCAGTGGAGCAGCTCATGGCTAATGAACTATCATCAACAGCACAAGTGCATTAGATAGCAAACCTCTGAAATACATGTTTTTATATATCAAAAGCAGACAATTCGGCCACTGAATGGTGCTACACAACAAAAGCTTCTTGCTGACAGCAGATCACATTCATACTCATGATCTACTGAAAGAAACAAAGATATGGTTGTCTTCTCTACACTCCTCATGAGGGTGGGGGCCTCCTTCTTGAGGACTTCTCCAAGGACTGTCCTCGGCTGCCACCAAGCTGCATAACCCTGACTCTTTCCTCAGCAAGACCAAAGAGGTGGGAAGACCAGTGACCTATGTGGCTTTGGACCAAGTGAACTCACCAGTTCAGACACCCATGATCCAATGGCCTTGAAGACAGTGGTGGACACAGGCGGAAGGGATTAGATGAGAGCTGAAAACCTTGTGTTTGAGAAATGACTGGCCCGTGAGGCCTTCACTAGGCAAGTTGTCCATCTTTTACATGTGGTGGGAGTTCCCAGACTAGATAGAGAGTTACCATCTGTCCTTGCCCCACATCTCTGAAAAGAGGTTTGCCTTTTCCTCCCCACCCAAGAGCCAGGCACACTGCCTGGTCAAGCCACGATCTCTTTAAAATAGATTTTACCATTTTATAAGACCTGCAGTAAATAATTCAGACAAAAACCCCAGGGATGGGACTCAAGACCAAACATAGGCCATAATGCATCGATGTCTACAGGACATGGGTCTGTTGGAATGGGTCCAGAGGAGGCCACAGAGGAGTCCCTCTCCTATGAGGACAGGCTAAGAAAGTTGTGGGGGTTCAGCCTGGAGAAGAGAAGGCTCCAGGGAGACCTTGGAGCCCCTTCCAGTCCCTCAAGGCAGGGGCCCCAGGAAAGCTGGGGAGGGACTCTTGATGAGGGAGGGGAGCCCAAGGAGGAGGGGGAAGGGTTTGACACTGAAAGAGGGGAGACAGAGCTGAGATATGGGGAAGAACTTGTTTGGTGTGAGGGTGGTGAAAGCCTGGCCCAGGTTGCCCAGAGAAGCTGTGGCTGCCCCATCCCTGGAGGGGTTCAAGGCCAGGTTGAACTCCGAAAGGTTTGGTGCAACCTGTTGTAGTGGGATGTGTCCCTGCCCAGGGCAGGGGCTTGGAACTGGATGGTCTTTCAGGTCCTTTCCAACTCTAACCACTCTATGATTTTATGATCTGAATCAGCCACCAATAACCTTTCAGTATCAGAGAGAAACAAGCATTTCTAGGACACGATCCAATGGCTCATTAGGTCAAACAGACCACATGGGAGATGCCATTTCCTTGCCCCTCACCATTAAAGCCACCTGGGGAATCAGTCACATCTACCCTGCAGGTACCTAAAACCAGGCAAAACAATTCTAAATATGGGTGACCAGGAGAGACCCCAGGCAGGGTCAAACGGTGTGTGGATCAGATACAAAAGTATTGGCACTTCCACAGCAGGAATTTAGGATTAGTACAAAGATTTTGAAATAAAAGCATGATTTTTTATCAGAGAGGAAGTGGAGGGTTGGATGGGGAAAAGGTGGAAGGGGACAAGCATCAGTGGCCAAAGAAGGAATCCATATCCATGAGTCTATCCATATTGATTCATGAATTTTTCTAAATGGATAAATAGTGAGAAACTAGAAAAACTCCCCGTTCCTTTTAAAATTTGAAATAGCCAATTGAATAAAAGCATTTTTCCTTTACTTTCAGTAATTTAGGGGGGGGACACATGACAACACAGAAATATTGCTTCGTGACACATTCAGCCTGTTTGTCGAAGCCAAACCAAGAGCTTCCATCAGCAAAAACATGAGCTGGAGAAGTTCTCCTCTGAGCATGGAAGCTCCTGAGCAGGTTGCTGCAGGACCTGGGGAAGTGCCGTGGACCAGAGCCATGCGACACAAACCCCTCAGAGATTTACTCACCGGCTTCACATCTTTGGCCTCTTGGATTTTTATTATCATTTATTATTTAGCAATAAGGATGATGAATACCGAGTCAGTCTACCGAAGGTTCATGAATCACAGCATCTTATCAGCATCTTAATCAGCTTCCGGTAGGGAAAATGATAATAGCATGAGCTATAACCAACACGCTCAGCGTTTCACGCTCGAAGTCAAAGCAGCAACGGGAGAGACTGATTCTTCACCCCTGATTCCACACCAACGAGCTAATCCGTTTGCTGCAGGATGGGTGTCTGAGCAAAAGTGGACACAAGAAAATGGGAAGAACAAAAATATGCCAAAGGAAAAGCAGGCAGTTCAGCAGCTCGCTTTTGGGGCAGGTAAAGTGAATTCTTCCAATAATTAAAAAAAAAAACCAACTAAAAATAAAACAAAACAAAACAAATGAAAAGTCCTAAAATATATTTTAAAGTTAGCTTCAATTAAAACAACAGCTTCCATGAAAACCCAAGTTAATTACAGTCTGGTTTAATTAAATACTAAACAAGACTCAAACCCTGTTTAGTGCTGATGTTCTAAAATACATTGAATTAGGGAAGGAATCGCCACATCAGCACAGAATCATAGAATCATAGAATCACATGGTGTTGGAAGGGATCTCTGGAGATCATCTAGACCAACCCCTTGCCAGAGCAAGTCTACCCAGAGCAGGTCCCACAGGAAAGTGTTATGGAGGGGTTTGGATGTCTCCAGAGAAGGAGACTCCACCACCTCTCTTGGCCGCCTCTTCCAGGACTCTGCCACCCTCACAGGAAATAAGTTCCTCCTCATGTTTAGGTGGAACTTCCTATATTCAAGTATGTGCCCACTTCCTCAAGCATGAGGAACCTGGACTTGCAGGAGCCCTAACGCGACGTTAGACAGACATAGCTCTAAATATTCTCTCCGTGTCACCTTACCTCAGCTCAACAACGAGCTCATCCCACAGCGAGAATCCACTGGTGGCAGAAAAGCCACTTTTTATTACTTATTCTACTCTTTCAGTCCTAAGACCCTCAAAAATGAGAGGTACTAACGACATGAAAAAGCACTTTACCTTACTAAATCTATGTGTTCAAATATGAGGTGTGTTTTGATAAACATTTCCCTTATGTATTGAACACTTCCAACTTTGTTTCACTTAATAGCTATTTTGAAAATTCCTTTTTTTTTAAATTGACTCTAATTTCCCATAAAAATTCACCTAATTCCAATCACACTTTAAAATCATTTAGGAAATAACGGTCCTTCACACTTCCTTTAAGGAAGATCAAAATAGAATAATTAAGAATCTGAATAAACATGTGGTTCATCAGGTACTTGGGAGTTTATGCCACGGATTTCCCATTCTCCCTACCACAAAATGAACCTCTTTCCCACAGAATGATACATGGTTGGAAGGGATCTCTGGAGATCATCTAATCCAACCCCCACCCAAAGCAGGTCCACCCAGAGCAGGTTGCACAGGAACGTGTTCAGGTTGTGTTTGAATGTCTCCAGAGGAGGAGACTCCACCACCTCTCTGGGCAGCCTCTTCCACGGCTCTGCCACCCTCACAGCAAAGAAATTCCTCCTCATGTTCAGATGGAAATTCACAAGTTTGTGCTTGTTTGTGCCCGTTTCCTCTTTTCCTGTCTCTGAGCACCACTTAAAAAAGACTGGCCCCGTCCTCCTGACACCATCCCTTTAAGGATTTATTAAGCATTAATCAGATCCCCCCTCAGTCTTTTCTCCAGACTAAAAAGACCCAAGTCCTTCAGCCTTTCCTCATTAAGAGAGATGCTCCAAGCCCCTCATCATCTTTGTAGCCCTCTGCTGTCCCCTCTCCAGCAGTTCCCTGTCCTTCTTGAGCTGGGGAGCCCAGAACTGGTCCCAGTGCTCCAGCTGGGGCCTCCCCA